>CM024675.1:33719405-33912164 GCA_014182725.1 Eucalyptus brandiana
CCTAAAAGAATTATTTCTGAAAAGAAATAGTTTCCTCGAATAAAAACGTTGCCATGCGCACCCTAAATAAACATACAAAAATGGAGGCCCAACAATACATATGCTTGAAGCATTTGCAGACTATGTACACAGATGGAAGACAATATTGCATAAGAATGTTCGTTTGCTGCAGCATAATTCCCAATTTAATCGGTCTCCCAAGAAAGATCCATATGATTGAAAAGATGTAGAGAGTTGCTAGAAAAGCAAAAAAATACATATACTTGCTATAGTAATTAGATATCATTTTCTAATAGAGAAACACATTTGTTTTGCCGATCGAGGTGATATTGAAGTCTACCGCCTCTGGAAGTTGAGTATCTTGATGGAAATGGCGAAAATGAATGCGAAAAGCATTGTGAATCCTATCATCGCCGCGGCAATCGCGCCCAAAAAATTGTGTCGATAACCGAAGTAATCTCTCATGTATTCTTCCACTGTGTCCCCAGTGTCTTCAAGCCTATTTTTCAAATCGCCGAATTGAGAGATCACCAATCCATATAAAGTCCAAGAAACGGGGCACACCCAGTAGTACCATCTCCACCAGATAGGTATCCTCTGTTTAAAAAGTAGTCATGAGGATGTTCACAAATAAGGCATCACACTTGATGTTGAAAACAAAATTAGCATAAACATGAAAATCAATAGGTTGCTATAGAACTTACAGTCCTTGGCACGATGAAACCTGAAAAGAGGTTCCATATGGCATAGAATGCAGAAGAGACGATGGAAGCGATGTGTTGGTTTGGGGTCATGCCCAAGGCCATCATACCATAGTATGTGAAATACAACAATGTGAAGAACATGAAGAATAGATACCAGAAAAATTTTGCAACGGTCCATTTGAATCCAATCATTGCATAAACTATGATACCATATGATATAGCTTGCACGAGGACATAAGGGACTTCAATTAGAACCTAGAAAATAAAGATGAATCTCATAAGCAACTTTCTAGTATTGATTCATACATAACACCATTTAGAATAAGTGTACCCGAAACCATTTGGAAGCAATTTTACCTGTGCTAATGCATATGGTAGGGCCGAGTACATCCCTGCAGCTCGCTCTCTATAGAAAACCGTTCTCTCCACTGCAACAACTGGTTGCACAGAAGATGCATTTTGGATCCCAAGGAAGACAACAGCCGCATACATAGATCCCATCGCATTCATCAAATCTTGACTCCGGGTCCTGCGAACTTAATATTCAGAAACACACAACTTCGAGAATGAATGAGGCAGATATTAACACTCTAGGCAGAACTCACGTTTTAGAGCCGAGGTCCCAAAACATAGTCCCAAACATTAAGGCAATGAAGATGGTGAAGAGGAACCGGACAGCCGTGTACGACGGATTCCGCCAGTAAGACCAACGTTGCTTCCATAAGCAAGCCATCAATTGGGTGAAAGTTGACTGAGAATACTTAGTCGGGAAATAGAGGTCCTTAGAATTTGGAGGAGGTATGCTCAACTCTTCAATCAAAGCCTTGTTTCTCCTGAAAATCACAAAAATGTGTTTTCCCATCGATATCTTACAGGTTAATGGCAAGACTTAAAGATGGACCTTAATATATACGATGAACCCACCTGTACAAATCTGAGTTCTTGTATAGATCAGAAAAATCGACACCTAAAGCGAGTTCTTGTCCTGGGCTTGTAACTTCGAGCATCCAAGTTGCTGGATTATAGCCATCTTTGATTTTACTAATTCCTTGGATTCCCTTCATTTTGAAGATACCATGGTGATTCATGTAGGGAAAGAAAAGTACAATTGAAGCCATATTATATGAGTGAAACATTCTGTACCTCAAAATACTCTATTAGATGAGAAGAATGACGACCCAGAGGGCCGACATATATCTCCTGTCCCCCTCGTTTCATTAAGAAAAGCTGCAGAGCAAGTGAAAATGCAATATCTTCTAAGTTAAAGTGTGCTACAAACAGACTTTTCGTATTTTGAATGTGCTGACTGACATAACTCACCTCATCGAAAGCTTCAAATATATCAATGCTTGGTTGGTGAATTGTGCATACGAGTGTTCTCCCTGTGTCCACTGTATTCCTAACTGTTCTCATGACAATAGCAGCAGCTCTTGCATCAAGCCCTGAGGTAGGTTCGTCCATGAAAATGATGGAGGGGTTTGCGACTAGTTCAACTGCAATGGTCAGCCTTTTGCGTTGCTCGATGGATAGACCATCCACACCAGGCAAACCAACCAAGGCCTGTCTCAGCGGATTTAGCTCCACAAGTTCCATAACTTCCTCAACAAACAGCTACAACATTTTTGTCCGTTATAAGTGATTTGAATTAAATTGATCCTCAATTAAACTACAGAGCCAACAAAGCAGCAAGCACTTCCACAATTTGTTTTAAGTTAAGAAGGCAATCCTGGTAGAAATATATTGTGGTATTAGAAGCAAACCTTTCTGGTTTGGTCGTCCACGCCAGGAGGCAAACGCAGCCATGCCGAGTAAATTAAGGACTCATAGACAGTAACATGAGGTGAATGGATATCGTTTTGTTCACAATATCCCGAAATCCGAGCAAATGTATCTTGATTCTTTGGATACCCAGAAATTGTTATGTTGCCCTTGATGTATCCTCCGGTTTTTCTCCCAGCCAACACATCCATTAGAGTAGTTTTACCAGCACCGCTAACGCCCATTAGAGCAGTAAGAACGCCTGGCCTAAAAGAACCACTTACAGCTTTCAAGAGCACCAATCTTTCCTCAGGAGCACCTTGATTGTTCATTTCCTAACAAGATAACAACAAACACTAAATCATACTTTGGATGAACATTTGAGCTTTAACACTTATGATTTATTATGATGATATATCAATGAAGTATTATCTTCAAATTTTTCACAACTTAAGATAATTACCCGTGGCATATCAACTGAATAAGTTATTTCATCGAAAGTAATCGAGTGCTGCTCAAATGGGAGCACCATTCCTCTTTTCGTATTGGCGGCAACAGCTGTCTCAGGCCATGAGGGTGTAGGCTTGGATGACCTCCCTACAAGACCCAATAGAAAAGATAGGCAAAGAAGTAACATGAGCCCCTAATGGACCAAAGCCTTTTGTTCACCCCTTTGAGGTCTTAACTACTGCTAAATCATAGAAAATGAAAAGATACTAACTACTAGGACTTCATACCAGATCCAGTCCTCAGACTAGAGCCTCGAGATTGCAACTGAATTGATCCTTCTATTCTATCAACGTTCTTGTTGCCCTCAGGATCATCTGATTTTACTGTGTGGGATTTGCCAAGGGCTGCATTCACATGAAGCTTGAGTTGGCAAGCTCTTGTTGATAGAAACTTCAACAAGAAGAAAAGCAAAAAGCACTTACGATTAAGAAGAGAGAGAGCCACCGAAAACCCAAAGTTGAAGAGGATCATGAACCCAATCAATGCCCCAAGTCCTATCCAATACCAATATGCTTCAGTAAAGAACCCACGAGACTTCAAAACTTGAATTCCTAGGGGTTCTTTTGTACTTGAATTTGGGGGAATCTATCATAAGGAATAACACGAGGAATTAGTCAATTAGAGATTTATATCTATGAAAGGTCATAATATTGGCATTAAGCATTTACAAGACTTTACCTTATTCCAATTAGATCCTAAAAGTTCATTGACGACTATGGCGTTCTGCCCATACATTAAAGGAGATGTCCAATATCCCCATATCCACCATTTCTTTACGTCCTCTACAATTCAAAGAAATCAAGATTAGTACTTAAGAAAAAGAAGCTGAACTCTAGTATTCGTAGTACCTCGGGAAAGAACAACTCCGCCCAATGCAAAGAGTGCGAGCAGCACAAATGACCCGAATGTGTTGGCAACGATCAAGTTTCTCCCAAGTGCCGCGATCAATCGAAACAATCCAGAGGCCATCTGATTAATGGCCGCAAGCAAAAGATACTGCTTGAACAACCTATAACACAATATAAACAGTAGAATGTCTCAATCAAAACAACGAGATTAGAGTTTCCATCTTACCACTGAAGAATAATCACAGTTCTTACCTTCCAACATTTGGATCATATCCAATGACGTAGTAGGTGATGAACACCCAAGCTGCAACCTCCACAAACGTGATAGGGATTTTTAGAATCCAGGATGGTAGAGCATATGCCCATGCGGGATAGAAGAGGAGGTCTCTTTGCTTGTAGAAAATTGGGAGCTTGGCTATAGTCATTGAAAGCTCTGCCATTCCATTGAACATGAACGTCATCATGGTGAAGAACAAGGCACCAATGTAAACTCCTCCATCAGTTACGGTATCCCGATGCATCTTAGTCCGTAAGAATAGGGTCATCGAAATAAACGCCATAATTATGAGCTAATAAACAAGTCACGTCAGTTTAAGTATATCAGACAATTCATGGCTAAAACGAACTGAAAGAGCATGAAGTAGGTATTTACCTGAGTGACCTTGAAGATGTAGACAAATGAGTTCCTTTTCATAAGCAAGTACTCTCTTAAAATGCAAGCTTTAAGCAAATCCTTCATTCCAACACCAAATCTTTTGGTAGTCAAAGCGGCTGGGTGGTTCTTGCTCTTATCAAATGGAGTGGAAAGTTCATCCCCGAGCTTTCTTCCCACATGAAATGACTGGAATGCCTCCGCAAATTCCCGAACCGTGACAAAAGTGTAAGGCTCATCTTTGCGTACCCAATACTGATGCTGATCTTTTCTTGATGTTACCTATCGAAAGGTAAAAAAGAACGTTATTGCAAGACACTTCTTGTAGAGAGTATCTTTCATCTTAAAAAGTTGTTGAAATAAAATCTTCATATTTTTACATACTTCCTGCAAGAAATCAGCAACACACTTCCTCCTAGGGCATTTGAATCCCATGGATTCAAAGAAATTTAGGACGAGTTCACGTGGGCCCTGGTACACGATTTGACCATTAGATAGGAGAATAATGTCGTCAAACAGATCATAAGTCTCCGGAGCCGGTTGGAGGAGAGAGATGACCGCCGTTCCATCAAGAATGTGAATAAATTGTTTCAGGGAGTTGACAATTTGGTATGTGGTCGAGCTATCGAGCCCAGTTGATATCTCATCCATAAAAAATACCTCGGCAGGGCCCACCAGCATCTCACCTAGAAATTACAGGTCAGAGAATTGAACATTTTCATTTACTAAAAGTTTGATATGCTTCTAGTTCTAACCTGTGGTCACACGCTTCCGTTGTCCTCCGGAAATACCCCTCAACATTTCATCTCCGACCATCACATCAGCACATATTTCCAACCCTAAAATCTGTGGAGAAAACATGTGCATTAAAGTTCTGCTACCTACCAAGTGCCTGCATGATTTTGTGGTAATTTTTGTCATAGTTACCTTGAGGATATAATCAGTGACAACATTAGCCTCTTGACCTTCTGTTACTGCTGCCTGTGGAATTAGACCCATTGCATTAGAAAAACCAGACACCCCGGTTGGTCTAAGAATTAAAAAACATAAAAAATGCTTGTTGGAGTCCAACTCAAAACCATTACTTCATCGTCAGTTTCTTCTTATGGATTACTTAATTCATCTCCTTTCTTTAATTGAAAATATGAAAAACAACTTCAACCTCTCCTTGTTTAATTACCTTCATGAAGATATCGATATCAGGATCTGGTTTTATATTTGCCGCTTTCTCTCTTCTTGACAACTCTGACAACATATCTGCAGATGCCGCCAAAGGAACCGGCATTTTTTATTCGAAAAAGAAAAATTGTCCAAGTCAAACTCAAATATGACATCATAAAATAGGAAAGTATCAAATTTGCTAACCGTATCGTGATCCAACTCCTTGACATCTTGCAGAGAAGGCCAAAGTTTCTCTAACAGTCATTTCTCCTATGTGAAGATCGTGTTGACTTATGTAAGCTGCGGTTCTTTGGGGCACAAACTCATTCATGACATGTCCATTGTAAGTTACCCTTCCTGCCGTCTGAGGAAGAATCTTCTCTCTTTCAGTATAATTGGATGATATTTTGATGATAACAAAAGGAGGGCTTAAATTTGATGAAAGTTGACTTTCGTTAACCTTTAGTTCAGGATCAAGCTTGCCGGCCAAAGCTAACAAGAGCGTGGTCTTTCCTGAACTAGGTGGACCTAGAAGCAAAGTCATCCTGCAAAATTGTCCACCCAAATGAGAAGAAACTTGCTAGAAAATAAAAGTAAAACTAATTTTCCACCATTGTGATAAAGGAAAAAAGACAAATCCAATCAACATGTTGAAAACTTCTTTCCAACTAGAATGTGACAATTTCTAGTTGGGACCTTTGATTAATTACACAAAGTCTAATGCATTGAATAAAGCACCTAGCTCGGAGATGGAACCAAATCACTCACGTTGAAATAAAATTAAGTTAAGTTCAGTTGAATTTGGAGGCTTGAAGAACTAATTTTTGAGTTGGTTTGATTTGCTCACCTGCCAGGTTTGATGATCCCACTAACATCTTGAAGGATGGTCAAGTGCTTCTTTCTACTAGGAAGTACGTGCAGAAAATTCAAGAAGCCCTTCAGGGGTAGAAAGAAACAAAAAGAAAAGTAAAGGTTAAATGAAGAAACCAATCAGAACATCCAATCAATTTATTGAATATCATTTTAGTTAGATGATCTTTATTGCAAATTGTTTGACTCAATAGTATAGGACTTTGGATATGTGGTCTATATATTGGTGGGATCCCCCCCTTCAATAGCTAGCTTCTAGGCTCTAATTCTCCTAAAGTCAATATCAATGGATACAAAAGCCATTTGTCATCTCTCCCAATTGCAAATGAGCAGCACGGGTGGTGACACAAGGATTGTAGTGTTTGCCCGAGACTAGCTAAAGGCTAGTACAAAAGCTAACCCTTTGTGTGCGCTGCGATCGTGGAGCATGGTTGATCATTATGATCCTAATTGCAAGAGATGGGGCTCAAATCTCACATATATGGTATGGGCTTTGATGCGTGGTTTATATGGTCTTAGGCTCTCTTCACCCTTCAATGGATAGCTATCGAGGTGAGAGAGCGAAGGCCATAAAAGTCACATATTGAAGTCCATATCGATGAATTAGGATCCTAACAAAAATGGAGCTGCCATTTTGGCTTTTATATTCCACATTTTTAGGTGGTTGCTAGCTTACCTCTAGAATACTAGTGCAGAAATTAATGACGGTGGGCAAAGCTCTGCTTCCTTCATGAGCCTCTGCCTCCACTTTCAAATGCTCGAATCTGACTTCAATTGTAGGAAGATTAATTCCAACTCTGCAACCAGACTCACCAAAAACCACAAATATTCAAGCCTAAATTAAATAATAAATTAATGAATTACATCTTGACAGTACCAGGACAACTTTACCGCGAAAAAGACAAAACATGCATGAATCATGAAGGAACGATTCCCACCATTTTGGACGACAAAATTTTCAGGGGCATGATAAGGATTTCCCTTGGTAAAGATTTTTCTCGGGAATCAAACAGACTCCATGCCAAGAAACGTGGCAAATTTGGTAAACATTTTCCTTTTTACTCGGAAAACCCACAAACAGAGGTTCCGAAGACAGAGCAAACGGAGATCGTACCTGTCAATGCGGTTCCGGAGCTTCAGCAAGAAGCCCTCGTTGTCCTCCTCAGTGACCCTCAATAACCTCTCAAGCAATCCCTTCCTGTCATGAAAGCCCAGGTTCCAGATATCGATTTGGTTAGCACCGCCGCTGGCCGTCAGAATCCCTTTCTGGAGACGCTTGAAGGTGGGGAGTTTCTCGAGAGCAGCCCATCTCAGAGCTTCCTCGTCATCCTCATCGCGCGAAGACCTCGAGAACACATCCGCCATCGATGCCTGGTTCCTCCACGAAGTGGAGCTGGTCGCGCGCAGGCTGTTGCCCGCTCTGTATATATCTCCTCCATCCATGGATGATGATGGTGTCTGCTAAAGCGCTGCTCTTGCTCTGTTTCAAAACACAAGAAGTGAAGAAGAAGAAGAAGAAGAAGAAAAAGAAGAAGAGGAGGAGGAGGAGTAGGGAAGTGACAGCGTTTCGTAGCTGATGTGCGCTTGTGTAATTACGTATGAAAATTGCTTCTTTGCATCGAGCACATAAGTAAGAGAGGGACGGGGTAGACAGGACAGGCGTGAAAATGGAGTTTATATAGAGAGACTGAGCGAGTATTGGGCGCCAGTGGGAAGGCATCTGGAATTTTCGACTCTATGGAAATTTTCCTGGGTTGGGAAAAAAGAAGCTAAAAATTCATTCTTCATTTCAATATTTACGCTTTTTTTTTTTTTTTTTGGCAATTGAACTTCTATATTTTCTATTTATACAATTAAAACCTTTAATTTTCACAAATCTTCTAATCGAATCCTTGGACCGCCCAGTCTGCCCAAGCCCAATGGACGTGGCCCTTGGACAACGTCTTAGCGCAACACGCATAAAAAATTTTCAGGGTGGATGTCCATGTGAGAGTCTATATTGGCCAAAATTCATCCGTATTATACTCATGCTGCCTACATATGCTAAACTTTTCCACATACATCCACATGGAGATTCGCATTTTATCTGTATCACACACGTCAACTAAAATTAGTTGGGTTTTGTGTTAGAGGGACTTGATTAAATTACTCGTGAAAGTATACGGATTTGAGTAGAAATTATAAGCAAGAGAAAGAAACAAATCTTGACCATCCGGTTGGTGCAACAATAAGTTATCAAAGAAGGAAGCAATTTTAATTACGAGGACCCCAATTCCAAAATGGAAAGAGGCAAAAAAAAAACACACACAAACACACACATAGGCGGAGAATATGAAATATTCATTTCTTGGAAATTTAATTCCAAAATGAAAAAAAAAACTCAATTTTATTTCCTCTAAATATGAGATTGGAAATGATTGACATATGAAATTATAGAAGTATTTGGTTTTGCCAACATTGACATGATGTTATTGCGTCGTTTTAGGCTCCGTTTGGTAAGCGTTTATGTTTTCTCCCAAATTCTATTTTTTTTGTTCCCCAGAAAAAAAAAAAAAAAAAAAAAAAAAAAAAACAGAACTCCATTTGGTAATGTTAATTAATTTTTTTATTCCCTGTAATATAAAAGTGGTTAGGGAATGGATTTGGAATAGCAAAAAAAAAAAAAAGTAACTTCTTATTATTGGGAACAATTTCTAAAAATAAGTAATTTTCTCTTTTCTTTTTTTTTCTTTTCTTCTTTTCTTCTTCTTTGTTAGCCGCCACCCCCTGATACTGATTGTTGTCAACCAACCACCAGCCACTCCTCGCTGCTCGCTGGTGAGCCGACCCTAGCAAACAATCGCCAATTGTCGCTACTAATTGTCGACCGCTACCAACTACTACCGTAAACTGTTGACCATCATTGCTCGCTATCGATAGCTGCTATCGCTTGCCATCGCTCGCCACCAATGACCGCCACCGCCGCAACCGCCAACCAATTGACGGCAGTGATTAGTGGCAGCAGGCAGCGACAGCAGTCGATAGCCAGTGACAGTGACCGTTGGCGGCAAGAGACAGCGGGTGGCAATGGGCGACGACGATAAGGAAGAATAAGAAGAAAATTAAAAGAAATTTTACATTACAAAAATATTTGTGAATCATACCATACTCATTCTTATTCTTTTTTCATTTTGAAAATAGAAATTTTATGTAGTTACCAAATGCGTTCTTTTACTGAGAAATTGTTTCGAAGAATAGAAATAAAAAGAGACGGTTTAAAAAAAAAATTATTCTCCAGAATAGAAGCGTTATCAAACGGACCCTTAATGGCACTAGTGGCTGGGGAAGTTCTTTGGACAATGGGGTGAAGTGTAGTGCATGTCGTCATCTGCATATGCATGAACACTTGAAATAGTCTTTGAATTACATCTTCGCATCCGATCCTTGTAGCAAATATCATTTTGGCGTCCTCTAATGTGTTCAACACTTTTAACAATTCATGGCTGCCTTTGATTAGTGTCCACCGACCAAGTAGTGCAAAAAGGCTTTAAACACCTACAATGGTGCATTGATACATCAAGAAGCTCAAACTATTCTTATAACTAGTGGAACCATCTATGCTGTTATAGAAAATAATTTGGACTAGAGTAAGCACAACAAAGATCATATTATATTCTATTGGTGATAAGAAAATTAAAATAAATGGTTAATTAGACTATTTTTGTTTTGTGAAAATGAATAATTTAGAAAATATTTTCCTAAAAATGATTACTTTTATTACTTAAAATAGCTGGTTAATGAAAAATATTTTCACCATCAACAATTATTTTGCCTAAAATATTATTGTGAATAATGAAAATATGTTTCATATATTCATTTTGAAAGTGATATAGATGATCATTCTTTAAAAAATATTTTTAAAATCATTTATTTTTCTTAGAAATGTTTTTTGTGAAGTAAATTGAGCCTTAAATGAATAAAATGGTATCGATGAGACTGAAAAATAGGATGCCTATGTAATAAAATCGAAATTAACAACTTAGAACAGGAGTTCTAAAATAACCATATTAAAGCCAATTTGCCTTGCTAAAGAAGCAAATTAGCTAAGGACACCACACGTGGTGAGGAAGGTTCCATGGACGAGAGTGCCAATCGTCATGCATGACGTCATCTGCAAATACAACAGCACTCCGAGGATCATGTCAGAAACTCGAAAGGTGCTCGGTAAAACTTCCAGAAGGATGCGGAAAAAAGGACCAGAAATAATGTCTTTGTGGGAAGCGAAAAAAAGGACCAGAAATAAAGTCTTGATCTGACTTTGACGTTCCTAGCCTTTCCCCCTCAACATGTGACGCATTTTGGACAAAGAACGGGAACACTCGTACGACCACGAATTAAAATAACTCAAGCTGAAGGTGGTTGGCTTAGCTGTTAAGGATCGAACACTTCGTACCGATTATGCTTAGGTTTGATTCTCACTGATAGTGGTCTCCTGTTAATAAGCTAAATGCAGGACCAGTATAAGTCCTCAAACTAAGCCAGCAACATGCCCTTATCTTGAAATGGAGTAATCTACTTTTAGGATAGTATTGCAAAAAATCCCAAACTTGTATATTTATCATAGATTTATTTCCAAATTAATTTTTCGACCTAAAAAAAAACCATAAATTGATATATATGTGACAATTATTCCCTCAATTAATTTTCGTTAAATTTTTATCGTCAAATTACTGAGTTGGATGACATGTAATAGCTAACGAATATATCCATTTGAGGTTTATTAATCCAATTTAAAGAAAACTAATTGAAGTTAAATTTATCACAAATATATCAATTTGGAGATTTTGTGGTCAAGAATTTGTTTAGAGTAAATTTGTCATATGTATACAAGTTTAGGATTTTTTTGGTCAAAAAATTAATTTTGGATAAATTTGTCAAGAATGTATTAATTTGAAGATTTTAGTGATATTAACCCACTCCCTTTCACCCATACATTTTGCTACAAAAAAAAAAAAGGCTCAAAAGATAATTGTCAATTCTAATAAGATGGTTCATTGACAAATAATTGATTTGGGCTGCTGACCTGTCTAAATTCAATTAGGTTTCAATGGGTTTTTCGAGGCAAGATGGTCCATTGACAAATAACTTATTAGACAGTGGCAAACTTAGACTTTTAGATTAGGAAGTGCTTGGGCAAGAAAATGAAAGACTTACGTGAAAATGATGAGTAAAATCATGAGGGAGAAATCAAGAAAATCAATGTGAAAGTTCAACAAAATACAGTTTATCATAAATGAATTTGGCACTAAATACCCTTGGACCCACCTCTGCCCATGGAACTTAAGATGGATATGGGGTTCAATCAAACATGTGATCCACTTCTTATGAGTCATTCACTAAAGTACGATCACTATTTTAAAAACTTAAATTTACTTGGATAGTTTTGGAACCCTCAAAAAGAAAATTGATTATAATTAAAAATTGTTCGCCAAACTCTAATTTAATATTTTGAGATTATTAGATCTTAAAGTTATAAGGTTATGTTTGGCAGTTTGGAAAATATCAAGATAAAATAAAATTTATCTTATCTTATGTTTGAGCCTACTTAAGATAAGATAAAAGATAAGATAAGATAAAGTCTTAGATATAAGAGAGATATAATTTGAATAAAATTAACCCACGAGAAATGTAAAATAAAGGTGGATAAAATTTCTAATATCCAAATAAAAAAATTATTTTTCTAAAATAACAAACTTCTTTTATTAATAAACATTGAAGACATATTTCAATATGAATAATATTTGAGTTATAATAATAGGAATTCAAAATAATAAAAAATAAAAATAATTTATCTTTTAATTTAATCTTATTTTTATTTATTTATTCAATTTAATTCTACCATCTAATATAAATTCAATATATAATAATTAAATATATATTTACATTTATTACATATTTTAGGTATACTAGTACAATTTATTATTTAATATAAATTTATTACAGGATGTGAAAGGGAAAAATAAATTAACAAGAAAACAATTAAAAAAGAGAGGGAAAAAAAAAAGCAAATAACAATGAAGTAGGTTAGAGTGTCATGATAAATTTTTACCATCTTTGTTTTTACAACCATTACATTCATTTACACTAATATGCCATTTATACCAAATAATATACATGATATGATATGAATATATATCTAAATTTTTTTATAGTGATTCACCAAGATAGGAAATAGCAAAATATCTAGATTTCATGTCCTATTCTATCTAGTCTATTCCCGATTAAAAATTCAAACAATCAAATGTAGCCTAAGATGATTTGACAATTTTCAAGAACCACAAATCTTTTGAAGCAATGATCATAGCAACGAATTCAAGGCTGTTGATTTTATAACTAATTGTAACATATTGCATGTTTCAGGAGTCCTATGATGAGCATTGATTAAATTATGGATGCCCTAATGCATTATTTAGCTTGAATTGCAATTTATTCCCAAATTCGTGATGCGATGTAATCTAAAGGTATTGAGATGAATTCGGAATCGGATAATTCATCCCCAGCAGCTCCTACACGCAACTATGAGAATAAATTGACAAAAAGCAGGAGTGTACTATTAAAATGGCACAACCAGTTTAACCACTAGAGATTTTTAGTTAGAATTTAATTCTCATGCTCAACAAATTTAGTGAACAAATGGGGAGATAATTCGAAAGTTCCTGCATTTTAAGTCATACCTCCAAAACCTAAGATTAAAGCCATGACACCATGTTTGACTCGTAATCAAGTCCCTGCAAACTCTTGAGAGTTGACAAATTTTAAAAAAGCTTCCCAATTTCCACCTACCAAGAAGAAAAATCGGGCTCAGGCTCAGCCTTAAGACATGATCCCCACATATTTTATTTTCCTTTTTGTTGAATTACCTGGCTCGTGTTTAGATTTTGTCGTTTGGTTTCTCTTCTCTAACTTTTTCATACATCTTTGTATTCACAAGCATTAGATGTATAACCATAACCTATCGATAGTTTGATTTACCTCCTTTGTCTATTTGCTACTATACTGTCTTTTGAGTCTGTGGTTTATTTTGTATCACCGATTTTAGGAACTACAGTCTCATTTGTAGTCTCAATCTCTAATGTCTCTGAGGTCTACAAAGTCTCCACTTGAAATTCCAACTCACTACTGATACCATGATTTGTTTGGTTTGCGAGTAGTATCTCAAGGCTCCTCTATCAAAGCATAGCTATCTTGACTAGAAAGCCGAGTGCTATAGGATCAGTGCATTACGATAAATAGCCTTTCACACCATATGCATAACTTAAAAATATATACTTTTTCATCCTCGGCTTAAGCTTTCCATCACCTACATAAGCATATGTAGGACATTTGAATACTTGTAATTCAAAGTCTTCCACCAGATAGTAGGTAATAAAGATCAACTAGTAAGGTAACAGGTCCACTACTTCGGCCTAAAATTTCTTGCCTAGTCTTACATGCGAAAACATGCACCAAACTCACTCAAGCTAAATTTTGGTTTGTTTATTTTGCAATTCCATTTGGTTATGGTATTCTAGGCATTGCATAATGTCTCATAATACCCCCCTCCTTTCTCTCTCTCTTAATTTGTTTACTTGTTTGCTTCTTAATCAGTACCTTAAACTCTTGAATAGATTGAATATGTCAAATTTGTGCTTCAAGAAATATACTCATACCTTCTTCAAATTTTCGTTATTGAATGTTGGCATATATAGGGCACTTCCTTTTGAAAGAACCGTAGATGGGCCCCAAATGTTTGGATGAATGTATTCAATTGGAATTTTGGTTGAATGAATAAATGTTCTGAATATAACTTGGTGTTGAATCCAAAAAATGCAATACTTACATGACTCCAACTTTCCTATCTTCTAACCTTCAGAAACCCCCTCTCGCTCAACATTGTCAAACCCGCCTCGCTTGTGTGTCCCAATCACATATGTCATAACCAAGTCAAGTCTAAGTTTGATTCACCTAATGAAACTCTTGTCACAGTTTTTCGTAGTATATAATAGAGAGAATTCACTTAGGTGGTTGCTAGCTTAACTCTAGAATATTAGTGCAGAAATTAATGACGGTGGGCAAAGCTCTGCTTCCTTCATGAGCCTTTGCCCCCACGCTCAAATGCTCAAATTTGACTTCAATGGTAGGAATATCAATTCCAACTCGTGCAACCAGATTCACCAAAAACCACAATCATTCAAGCCTAAAATAAATAAATAAATAAATACATCTTGACGGTACCGGAAAAAACTTGCTCGGGAAAAAGGCAAAACATGCATGAGTATGAAGGAACGATTCCCACCATTTTGGATGACAAAATTTTCACTAGCATGATAAGGATTTTCCTTGGTAAAGATTTTTCTCGGGAATCAAACAGGCTCCATGCCAAGTGTTGGGAAAGTCGGATTCCTTGAAACCGCATTCAACACTAAATCGAACTCCTAAACTTATGCGGAAGACGAGCCCGGGAAAAACATGTATCACTGATCCTAAAGCACACCACAGAATCGAGCATACTTTGTTAGCCACAGATTAAACACCAATGCTAAAAATCGAGGAAGAAATTCTGATCTCGTTAGATCCAATGATGTCAATTCGTCTTGAAGGGAAGATGGGTATCGCTTCTTGTGCACTGTTCTTTCTTTTTGGAACGTTTTTGAGGGAGAGAGGGAGGAGGAATGTACGTTATACCAAAAGGTGCGTTCCTCCCTCTTTATTTCCCCTTATATACGTCACCTCCAAAAAGAAACGTGTCCATTCATCATATTCTTTCATCCATTGGCTCTAATCTTGTGGGCCGGGCTTTTAGGCCCAATATGGGTAGACGGGCCAACTTAGGCCCATCACAATAATAATAAAACCATTATCTCCCACTCGCACATGGTGAGCCGAATAGGATCCTCTTTACTTCTCTTCAACATTCATACCGGTGAATAATCCGTGCGACCAGCATACTTTGAGAGCTCGTTACCATACATCTGTTAGGAATATATAGTAGCTCATAATGGGCATTACACTCTGAGTAGATTTAGTATACAGTACCCTAGATCGATCGATTACATTTATATCTGTCTTGATCTCTTTTAAACAATGATATATATATATATATGAATTATGATTATCCCAAAGACAGTCATAATTGGTTAACCAGTGAATACAAAACTATAATGTGATTCTCCAAATTCGATCTTCCTTTTTCCTTCAAACTCTCAATTTTAGTTCAGCTTGCTTTTCTAGAAATGCCCCATTAGATCGAATCAACTCATGACCATTGGCAACATCCTAAGATAGTAAACACTAAATAGAAATCTTGAGAATAAGTAAAAGTCATGAGGGCACTAAAATTGAGGAACTATTTTCCTCAAGAGTCTCACACGGCATAAAAGTTGAGATCAAACTTTTACCACTCTTGTTGGTCATCTCATGCATACGTAGTATGAAATACGTATTACGGTATTAACTCATTTCCCATGGATCGTATGTCTACTCCTTCAATACCGTATAGATGATAGTGCAAACATACCTAATGTCTAACTTGAGTTCACATATCTACTTATTCACAAAATTCATTAGAACTCACATTTGTCATCTTAGACAGATAAAGTAAAATATGTGGGGTATTTTACTTTCGGACATAGTAAGTATTATGTCCTCATCTTAACACTCAGTTAAAGCGATTTATGTATTTTAAGCTTGAGTTGTCGATTTCACCTAAATAATAAGCTTAAAAACAGTCTCATCTCTATTTATCACACAGTAAATAGAGGCGATTACCCGTGTGAGTAGACTAATCTTATATCTGTCCGACATACTTTCTCAACTTAAAGTAATGTACTGAACATTAAGATGCATAAAGATCAAACAAATATTCATAGGTATTAATGATGAAAACACAAATTCATCAAATGTGAACATTTAGGGAAATTACAATATTCAGTACATCAGCCTCTACGCAATCCTAGAGATTTCATATGGCCACAAAACACATCTCTAGATATTGACTTTGTCATAGGATCTGCTACCATTATATGCGTAATATGTATTATAAGTTCACATCTTTTCGTGCAACCATTTCATTGACAAAATTATACTTGGTATCTATGTGTTTAGTCTTGCCATGATATTTTAGATCTTTGGTGTACGCTATAGCTGCTTGGCTATCACAGTTAACCAATAATTGACTTGCAACTTTCTCAATAACACCTAAATGATCCAAAAAATCTCTTAAGCCAAACACCTTCTTATACTGCTGCTGATAATGCCACGAACTCAACTTCCATCGTGGACAAGGCTATACACGTTTGTTTCTTACTGCTCCAACATATGGCGCCATTATTTAGTAAGAAAACAAAGCAAGAGGTAGATTTCATTTCATTTAAATCTCCTCCATAATCAACATCAAAATAGCCTTTAGAGTCGCAGATCCTTTCCTTGATAATTCAACTTGTAATCAGCAGTTCCCTTCAGATACCTTAGTATTCTCTTAACGGCTTTCCAATGTGTTTGACCTAGGTTAGATTGGTATCTACTCACAATTCCAACTGCAAAACATATGTAAGGTCTTGTACACACCATAGCGTACATTAAGCTCCCAATAGCACTAGCATAAGGAACATGTTTCATTTATTCTTTTTCTTGTGGAGTCATTGGACACGGAGTGGGGAGGGTCGGCCTGGGGTCGCCGGCCGATCGGCGGCTATGGCCCTCGCCGTCGGTCGGCCGGGGGCCCCGGAAAATCCATTTCACCTTTTGCAATAGGAGTGTCTACGGGTTTACAATCTTGCATAAACCATTACGATTAATTAAATCGTTCAAGAACCTTATTTATATATGTTTCTTGCTAAAGAGATAACGATCTCTTCGGAGATACGATCTCTTGAAATCTTAACTCCAATAATGTATGCAGCATCACCCATATCCTTCATCTCAAAGTTGGAAGACAATCAACTCTAACAGCACTAGCATAAGGAACATGTTTCATTTGTTTCTCTTCTTGTATTAACAAACTCCATATTACTTTAGGCAATTAGTATATCATCAACATATAATGATATGATTACAAATTGATCCTTGGATCTTTTGATATATACACAATAATCCTCATCTATCATTGTAAAATCATATGCCATTATGGTATTATGAAAACGTATATACCATTGTCTTGACGACTGTTTAAGGCCATATATTGACCTCAAAAGTCGACATACCTTTTCTTCTTGGCCTTTCATTATGAAACCAATAGGCTGTTCCATAGATATTTCTTTCTCTAATTCTCCATTAAGGAAAGCATTTTTTACATCTATTTGATGTAACTCAAAATCCATAATAGCCACTATTGCCAGAATAATGCGAATCGAGGTAAATCTTACTACAGGAAAAAATGTTTCTTCATAATCAATTCCTTCCTGTTGGTTATACCCCTTCATCACAAGGCGAGCCTTATGCCTTTCTATCGAGCCATCAGCTTTTCGCTTTATTTTGAGAACCCATTTGTTCTCAATAGCTTTGCGTCCTTTTAGAAGATCAACTAGTTCCCAAAGTTTGGTTTGACTTCATTGACTCAATTTCCTTTTCCATTGCATGAATCCATTTTTCCTTACTAGGACAATTTAGAGCATCATTAATATTTCTTGGCTCATCCTCATCTTGTGGAGCAATCATAAAAGTTTCCCCTTCAATATCAAAATGTCGACGGGGAATACTTTGGCGACTTGTTTGCCGTATGGGAAATTGTACACTTTGCATATCATTCCCCATTATGCTCCCACTAGGATTAGATAATGATAATGTCGTCTCATCATATGGTTGTAATTGAGAATGTGTTGAATTCAATTTATCATTTCTTATATTACTCTCACTTGGACGAACTACACTAATATCATTATCTTGATCCAAGGTTTCAAATAGGGAGTAATCTTCCCCTATTTCGCCCTTCTTAGGAAATTCATTCTCTAAGAATGTGACATCCTGTGATTCAAATTCAATTATACTCCCACTTTTCTGCTCACTTATGAACATATACCCTTTCGAGTGTTTGGAGTATCTTATGAAAATACTTTTCTTTCCTCTGGGACCCAATTTCCCAAACTTGTGAGAGGACTCATGAGTATAGGCAGCACAACCCCATGGCTTAAGAAAATTTAAGTCCGGTTTTCTACCTGTCCATAACTCATATGGAGTGGAAGTAACTGATTTGGAAGGCACCCGGTTAAGTATATAGGCAGCAGTTAACAACGCATTACTCCAAAAAATGATAGGTAAGTTAGCATGCGTCATCATGGAGCTAACTATTTCCAGTAGGGTTTTGTTTTTTCTTTTCGCAACACCATTTTGTTGAGGAGTATATGGAATAGACAACTGTTTTTCTATTCCTTTTTCATCACATAATTTTATGAACTTATCAGATAAATATTATCGACCTTAATTGGATCTTAATACTTTTATTTTCTTATCTAATTGATTTTCTACCAAATTCATAAACCTTTTGAAACAACTTATTGTTTCAGATTTATGAGAAATCAAATAGACATATCCGAATCGAGTATAATCATCTATAAAAGTGATGAAATAAACAGCCCCATGCCTTCCCCTCACATTCATTGGACCACAGACGTCCGAATTGATTAAATGCAGAGGAAATTTAGCTATTTTACCTTTTTCAAATGGTTTCCTTGTCGTTTTCCCTATTAGGCAATGCTCACATATGGGCAAGTCGACTTTTTCAATGTTGCCCAACAAGCCCTCTTTGGCTAGTCTATTCATACGTTGTTGGTCAATATGACCAAGTCTAGTATGCCACCCATTCACATCATTATCATATGAATGAGGAGACGTCAGAAGAGAATAACAAACATTTGCATTAACATAGTCAATATCTAATATAATGAAACCATCTAGAAAATAACTACAACCATAGTAGTTTGTATCCAAATACAAATCTACACCTCTATTATGGAAGTTCTTATTAAAACCAAGCTTGACCAACACCAAAACAGACACAAAATTTCGACGAATCCCCGGAGCATATAAAACATCATGTAGGAACAAGATGCGACCACCACGCATGTTCAATTGGCAGGTGCTAATCCCTTTAACTTCAGTTCTGGAGTTATTTCCCACATAGATCCACTTAGTTCCAATTGATACTCATCGGAATTCCACGAAGGATTCTCTATCTTTCGTTACATGGTCTGTCACTCCTGAATTTACAGTCCACAAAGGATTTGATTCAGCAAATAATACAGAACTTGACACATAAGCAAAGTTCTCAAATGTACAAGAGGTGTTTACTTTTTTCGGCTCACAACAGTTGCGAGCATATTGACCTTTCTTGTCACAATTGTAACACCTCACCCTTGACATTTTCTTCACTTGATGACGTTTTCCTCTCTTGTATTGGTTAACTCTTGATTTTTTGCAATAATGACTTGATTCTTTGCATTCCCACATATTAAACGAATCAATACGTTTGCGCTTAGAGCTCAAAGCCCTTTCTAAGCTAAAACCAGCATTGCAAATATCTATTTTCGGCTCAAATGCCGTTAGGCGGTCCTCTACTAGCTCAAGGTGGCGCACGGCATCCTCAAGATCTTCCATAACATGATCAAAAGCTTCTAGTGCTTCTTGCTTTTCTAGCACATATTGAATCTTCATGTTCAATATTTCACAATTGTTGCTGTTCATATCGGCAATTACGTTCTTAGTTGTTGAAACCATCGATCTGAACACATCAGACATATATGCACGAATAATTAATGCCTATCATTTATGCATCCACTTTGCATGACCCATCATATCAATGAACAATTTCAAGTAAGGTTTGAGAATCAAAAAGGTCACTATGTTTCCAATCATCCTCCAAAAATCCTAATTTAAAACTATTATTAATATAATTGTCTTATGCAAAATAAATTCTATGAAGTTACAAAAACTTCTATGAACTACCACATCAGTCAACAATAACAAAAAGCAAATATTATTTGACATCCAATAGAATAATAATGCTTTCACATAATACAACTATCCACTACACTAAGTAATATATACAGAGGAAAATATCAACATAGAAAGAGATATTTAGACCCAAAACATCTCAAACTAATCTAAGAAATAAATAGGGAATGTCCATTCTAATCTATCAGTCAAAATATCTAAGAAATCTGAAGGCACATTTGCCAACCATAGAAAAACTTTTGGAGAGCTTTCACGTCGCCTCCGAGGCGCATTTACTCTGCGCCATGTGGCGCTCAATCTAAGGGTTGAAGTTTTGGTTAACTCAATCCTATAGTATTCTCTTACAAAATCTACTACTAGTCTCCTATAACCCCGGACCACGTTGACCTCCCATAGGCAATCTAACACTGCTTGCCATTCAGGTGGAAGAGTATTCATCAAGGCCGGCACATTCTCAAAATCCGGCATAAGATAATCATTCCAGATGATTTCCTGTATCATCTAATTGACCTTGGCCACATGTGATACTAAATCACCGTCATGCCACCGATAATTAGCTAACTCTGTCATCAGCCTTTTGTTGGAGAAATCTTTCCAGAGTATTTTAAATCTGACAAAACGTTTCTATTAGTCTAAGTCTGGATATTCGGAGACCGAAGATTAAAGTCTCAAGACTCAAGACTCAAGACTCAAGACTCAAGACTCAAGACTCAAGACTATTCTCACTGACAGTCTTTCTATTCCAGTAGTAAAGGAAATCCAGAGCCGAAGCTTATGGTTGAGGATTCGATCCTATCCTCCGGAAAAGATCCCTTGGTTGGATAAACATCTCGGATTCTTTGTTTGTTCTTATCTAGATCGATTGAAGATCCGATGGTCGTCGAAGTATTCTTGGAATGTTCTATTCTTGGAAACTAAGATCCCTGATTGTATGGGCGAACAGGATTGATGGGCTATCGCCATGTTCCTTAAAAAGCTCGAATGATCTTCGTAATTGATTTCGTCCAACGGGTAGATTGGAGGAATTCCTTTGGTAAGTGCCAACGGCTATGATGGCATAAAGGAGTATAAAAGGAAGACGTTCAAGTTGTTTTTAAAAGAGCGTGATCGATAGAAAAATTCCAGAGTCTGAAGATCCTTGATTATTAGTCGATACTATTTGAGCGAAATTGTATACACAGAGAGTGTTCATTCTTAGTGATACCTTGAGAGTGTGGAAGATCGTCTACACCAAGAAGTCAAGGAAGATCATCACCGTAACATCTCTTTGTTCATAGTGAAATCCAGCCAATTGGTGTCGGTGCGAAGAGTTGACGTAGGCTTGAAACAAGCCGAACCACTATAAACCGCGTGTCAAATTCTCTCTTTCCCTTACTCGGTCTTACGATTGATTTTTAATTGCTGCAAATCGTTTATCTATCTAAGTAGTGTGTAATTATCAAAAGAAAAATCTTTTATACCTATTCACCCCCTCTAGGTAATCGTATTAGCTATATCAATTGGTATCGAGCTTGTGTTCTTACTTTATTTGAAGTGTTTTACTTGAGTAAAAGATCCATGGCTAGTATGCTAGCATCGGGCTGGTGGAAGGTCAAAGCAATACCGAGACCACCCTACTTCGATGGAAAGGATTACAACATCTGGAAGAACAAGATGAAAGCTTTCCTACGATCAAAGGATCCTCTGGAATGGGACGTTGTGGAAAGAGGAATCACTCCTACTATTGCATCAGTATCTGAAAGAGGGAAAGAAACTGTTGAGACCAGCGGAATGTCTCAAGATGAGATAAACAAGAGACAAGCACTCGATGCAAAAGTAATTTATTCTTTATATTGTGCTTTGTCACCAACTGAATATAACATAATATCTTCTTGTGTCACAGCAAAAGAAGTCCAGGATAGACTACATATCACCTATGAAGGGACAGACCGAGTGAAGGAGACCAGAATTAATATTCTCCTTGGTCAATACGAAGCCTTCAAAATGAAACCAGGAGAATCTATAACTGACATGTTTAGCCGTTTTACAGATATTGTCAATGGACTTGAGAATCAAGGACAGAAAATTACTGATCCTATGAAGGTGAACAAGTTCTTTGCGAGGACTCTCCAAGGATTGGAATAATATAAAGACTTCAATACGAGAGATGCAAAGAATTATGCCATTATCTGTAGATGAGCTGATTGGAACTCTTCAATCTTACGAAGTGGAGCGAATCAATGAAGACGAAGATCCAAGAGGTAAGAAATCCATTGCATTAAGATCTAATGATGATTCTGATGATTACGAAGAAGATCTGGATGATGAGGAGCTTGCTCTTATGATAAGAAGATTGAAACGAGAATAGAAAAGGAAGAAGGTTCAACTCAAGAAAACAAAGTTTTGAAAACAGCAAACCAAGTTTGTTGATGAAGAACCAAACGAAGATGTAGTACGCTTCGAATGTAAGAAAAAAGGGACACATCAGACCCAACCTGTCCTCTTCGAAGAAGAAGAGAGGAAAAACCGAAAAGTCTCGAAAAGCTCTCAAAGCCGAAACACGGAGCGATACGAGTGTGAAGAAAGTGATGAGGAATATGCCAATCGTGTCTAATGGCACAATCGGACTCGGACTACGGATCGGATTCGGACGGTGAATTTGAGGTAAGTGATTTTAAAATTCTGTCAAAGTCTCTAAATATATTGATGAATTATGTTTTAGTCTTAAGACTTCTCTCAAAAGGATTTCCGGCGAAAAAGGAAAACTCAGCTCTAAAACAAAAGGAAAATATTTTAGAAGAAAGAGTGAAAAGTCTAGACTTGAATGTTTCTACTCTTAAAGAAAATGAAGATAAACTTTCAAAAGAAAATGCTTTCTTGAAAACCGACTTATCAAATATTTCAAAGAAATTTTCAATAGGGTTTGAAAAACTCGAGAAAGTTCTTTCAGTTCAAAGACCTTACTTCAATAAGTCTGGTTTAGGTATGATGACGAAACAATCCCTTTGATTGATTTTCCGAAAGTAAAAGAAAGAATTAAGAAAAGACCATCGAGAGAAGCGTACAAAAATCATTTCAAAAGGTTTTTGTAAAGTCCGTAGGTCGAAATGCTCTAAGGTGTTCAAAGTGTAACAGTCAAGATCACTTTGAAAAAGAGTGTCCTATGGTCTGGAAGCCTGTTAAAAGGGTATGGCCTAATAATGCTTATCCTACTAACACCAAAGGACCCAAGAAAATTTGGGTACCAAAGAAAGCTTGAGACTCTCTTTTGATTACAGGTCTCTGTCAAAAAGAAGGTAAAGTGGTATCTTGACAGCGGATGCTCAAGACACATGACAGGAGACTCAAATTGCTTTATAAAGTTTGTTCAAGTAAATGGTGGAAAAGTTTCATTTGGTGGAAACAGCAAAGGAAGCATTATGGGATTTGAAACTGTGAAAATTGGAAATCTCACAATAAGCAATGTTTCTCTAGTGGAAGGACTCAACTATAATCTTCTCGGCATTAGCCAAGCTGTGTGATCTTGGGTTCAAGATCTCTTTTCAAGAAGGCATATGTTCGGAATAAGTAAAGACTCAACTCGAGTCTTTCATGGGTCGAAGGCATGGAAATATCTACCTTCTTGATGTAAGACCAAATGAAACGCAATGTCTCATCTCAATTCAAGATGAAGCGGTATTATGGCGTAGAAAGCTTGGCCATGTCAACATGAAGCAATTAGCCAAAATCTCATCAAAGAAGCTTGTTCAAGGTTTACCAAAATTACCTTATCAAAAGTCTGACTCATGCACGCCATGTATTCTGTGAAAACAGGTAAGAAATTCATTTAAGCCTATAAAACATATCTCTACTAATCATGTTCTACAGTTGCTGCATATGGATCTCTTCGGACCAACAAGAACCCAGAGCATTGGAGGTAAGAAATATTGTCTAGTGATTATGGATGATTACTCTCGTTTTACACAGGTATATTTTCTTGCAAGTAAGTCGAAACCTTTTCGTACTTTGAAAAGTTTGCTAAAAAGGTTCAAAATGAAAAAGGATGTGCTATTTCAAGTATAAGAACAGATCATGGTAGTGAATTTGAAAATCAAAACTTTACAAAGTTTTGTGATAAATCTGGTTTTAATCATGTATTTTTCTCTCCATATACTCGAACAAAATGGAGTTGTGGAAAGAAAGAATAGATCTCTTCAAGAAATGGCTAGAACACTTTTAATTGAAAGTAAAATTTCTTCTCGATTTTTGAAATTTGTTTGTTTCAACAAAGCATGTTACATCATAAATAGAGTCTTTCTAAGACCCATTTTAGAGAAAACCCCTATGAATTGTTCAAAGGTAAGAAGCCTATTGTTTCATATTTTCATGTGTTCGGTTGCAAATGCTTTATTTTAAAAATGCAAATGATCGAGTTGGTAAGTTTGAAGAAAGATCAGATGAAGGCATCTTCCTTGGATATTCTACTACAAGCAAGGCTTACAGAGTCTTTAACAAGAAAAGCCAATCGGTGGAGGAATCAATGAATGTCAAATTCCAAGACTCAACGCAAAAGTGAATCCGTCGGACTCAATATGAAGAGTCCGAACCTACTCCAAACCTTTCAAGGCTTACAACTCAAGAAGCATCTCAGTCTCTGGAAGTCCAACATCAAGATGTTCTTGAAGATTCAAATAAAGAAAGAGATCATCAACCAGGAAAATCAACCAGTAACTGGAAGCACAAATCCAGTCATCCCAAAGATCTCATTATCGGTGAAATCAATGAAGGAATCCGCACCGAGATCAAAAAGGCGTGAAGAATCTAGTGCCGTGGCTCTAATCTCGAAATTCAACCAAAAAGCATAGAAGAAGCTTTATCGATGAAAGCTGGATTGAAGCTATGCAAGAAGAATTGAACAGTTTAACATCAATGATGTCTGGGATTTGACATCTAAACCAAAAGGTAAAACTGTTATTGGAACCAAATGGGTATTCAGGAACAAGATGAACGAGGATGGAAAAGTCGTACGGAACAAAGCCAGACTCGTGGCCAAAGGATACATGCAAGAGGAAGGAATAGACTATGATGAGACCTACGCACCAAAGAGTAGCAAGGTTAGAAGCTATTCGTCTATTACTTGCGTTTGCTTGCTATAAAAATTTCAGGTTATTCCAAATGGATGTCAAAATTGCGTTTCTAAATGGATTCATCCATGAGGAAGTTTATGTGGAACAACCACCGGATTTGAAGACCCAAAGAAGCCGATTGGTCTTTAGACCGAAAAGGCCTTGTATGGTTTAAAGCAAGCACCTCGAGCTTGGTATGATAGGCTAAGTAAGTTCCTAATACGTAACGGTTTTGTCAAAGGTAAAGTAGATACTACCTTATTTATCAAAAAGGAAAACAAAAGCTTTTTACTTGTTCAAATATATGTAGACGATATTATATTTGGATCCCCTAATGAAAGCCTATGCAAGAAATTTTCTAAGTCTATGCAGGATGAGTTTGAAATGAGTATGATGGGAGAATTAACATTCTTTCTTGGACTCCAAGTGAAGCAAATGAAGGAAGGAACTTTTATTCATCAAGAAAAATATGCAAATGATCTTGTCAAAAGATTTGGATTAGAAAAATGCAAAAAGACTGACATACCAATGTCATGTTCTCAGAAGATAGACAAGGATGAAGAAGGGAAGAAAGTAGATCAAAAGCTATACATGAGCATGATTGGTTCACTTCTTTATCTTACTGCTTCTAGACCTGATATTTTGTTAAGTGTTTGTGTCTGTGCTAGGTTTCAATCGGATCCTAGAGAATCACATCTCGGTCCGTGAAACGAATTATCAAATACATTGCCTCATCTTCAAGCATCGGTCTTTGGTATCCAAAGAAGGGAGACTTTGATCTTCTAGGGTACTCAGATGCAGATCTGGCCGGTTGCAGAGTCGATAGAAAGAGCACTTCTGGAACTTGTCAGTTGCTTGGAAATAGAACAAGTATCTTGGTTTTCAAGGAAACAAAGTACCGTGGCTCTTTCAACAATGAAGTAGAGTATGTAGCTCTTGGAAGTTGCTTTGTTCGCAAATTCTATGGATCAAACAAAGCTACAAGACTTTGGCATTGAAGACTCATGCACGAAATCGATGTGACAACACCGCGATCAATCTTACCAAAAATCCAATTCTTCATTCAAGAGCAAAGCATATTGAGATTCGACACCACTTCATTAGGGATCATATTCAAAATGGAGAAATCTCGATTCAATTTGTTGATTTAAAAAGTCAACTAGCGGATATTTTCACAAAGCCTTTGGAGAAAAATCAATTCGACGCTATCCGTTCAAGACTCAACATTTTGAAGCTTGAAGAAGTTAAAGTCTAAAGACTCAACAATCCTTAGACTCTAATCTCTCGTCTCGAGATCTTGAGACTCGCAGACATCCATGGCTATAGCGTAAGTGGCTATTTTATTTGAACTCGAAAAGGTACGATTTTGTTGTTCAGTTATTATACGTGTGAAAATCAAAAACTTGTCTTTTCAAAAAGATTAATTTTGGCGATTATTGATTTTGAAAAGAAATGTTCGTACACTTTCCTTGTGTCGATTGAACTTCCCTTTTCAAAAAGTGAGTTATATATATACGTTTTTCCTCAATCGTCAAAACCCTAAAAAGTACTCTTCTCCCGAACTCGTTTCAATCTCTTGTTCATCGTCGAGAAAGTGGTCATTTTTCCTTGGGAAGCAAGCGAAGGAATCTCTCAAATCGACAAAGAAGAATGTCTTCTTCGAGGAAATCATCGAGAATAGCAAGCGGGGACCACAAAGAATGGAGAAGGGACCAATACACTTCGATCTTGCGAGGAGGAAGACTTTTCAAGTCAGCGACAAAGCCCGATTCGTTCTCATCCACGTCATTCATCGCCTCCTACCCCACATGGTGAAAGTCATCTTCTTGAAGAAGAGATAATCGAGGAAGCCGACCCCTGTAAGAGTCAAAAACCCTCCTATATCTATAAGCTTTATCGTGCGTTGAAAAGCACCGGTACACCAATGAATTACATAGACGATTTCCTTAAGGATAAGAACTATGGAAATGAATATCCTTTTTTGCGGAGAATGGAGGAGTTAGGAATTGCTCCGAGAGGAAAAGCAGAGGATGCACTTGCGAATATTCCAAGTGATCCTCGTGTACCTGGACAAAACTTAATTGAAGGGAATGATGATGATAGAATGTTCCTTGAGTTTCAACCGAGAATGGGTGTGGCAGCGAAGATCAAAGGAAATCGATTGGATTTGTTCAAATCCAAGGAACAGGAGAATGTGTATGGCAAACTATTGAAAAGAGGGGTGATAAACCCTAGAAGTGTTGACTTTGAATTTCTAGACGCCATCAACATGAATTTGAGAGAGAAGTTGAACTTGCTTCAACTTGAGAAGTTTTGCTCTAACTCTACGGACGGGTATGCACATTTAACCGCTTATTTCTATTCAAATCTCAGCTTTTTGGATGCGAATAGAATTTCATTCAGTGTTCGAGACAAAGTCTACGTGGTAGATGTGAATATGTTGGCAGACATTGTTGGAGTTGAACGAGGATGTTATCTACCAATCAAAGTCTCACCCGCACGTACTACTCTGGATCTTGTCAAGGATAGGGACACAGAGAAGAGAGTTACCTATTCCAGGATGAATGCCATCAACATTGTGCTTCATAAGATCGTAATCAACTGTCTTAGACCAAAGTCTACGTCAAAGACTTCCGTGTCTTATTTAGAAGCAAAGTTGATGTATGCAATCAACTCGGACGGAAGTTCTCTCTCCCGCACACGATTCTTTTCCATATGTACGGAGCAAAGTGTCAAAAGACAAGGGACAATTGCCTTATCCTGGTTTGGTGACCAAAATCTTTAGACACATGAATATTGAACCGCCCCATTCACTTTGTGTTCGACCGTGCGATAAGATGGTGGTAGGTTTGAAGATGCTGACGAAGATGCGTCTACAAGAGCTTTCCAAGGCAATGGAGAAATTCAGAGTGAAGACTCCAGTCCCATCTGCTTCAAAAAGAAAAGGAAAAGAAGTCGTTGGAGCACCATCGAGGAAGAAGAAAAGGACTCTCATCTTAGAGGATGAAGATGAAGAAGATGAAGATCCCACAATCGTTGCTTTAACAAGAACCAGACGTTCGTGCCTCAATCACAGTAACTTCAGCGAAACAGAGAGAGGAAGAGGAGCAACCAAAGATCGAGAAGAAGAACGGCGAGAGAGAGAAGGAGAAAGAAGGAGAAAAGGAGAGAGAAGGAGAGAAAGAATGGGGCCGCATCGGACTCAAGACAAGGGAGATCAAGAAAATGATCATCACTCTTCCCCTTGTGATGTCCTAGAGACAGGGGAGTTGGCGAGCAAGAAATGTCTTCACCACATGCGCCAATAGTGAAGGTCCAAGACCATCTCCAGCGGACCCGGAAGAAGTTCGGGTTTCTAAATTGCCTCGAAGAAGGACACGATACGTCGACCCCAAATCGCAAGATTACACTTTGAAGCACCAACGTCCGCATTCACTCCATCCGAAAAAGCCGATGCAAGTACACGGACGGATAACTCAGATTTTCGTCGTATTGTTGATATCCTTATGGAAATGCGGGGACGAGATATATGCTCTAGATTTGTGAGATTCAATCCATCAAGAATGCTGGCCAAGCGTCTTCGGTTACCCCGGATGACAAAATGAAAGACCTCGCTCTACATCTTCAAGCCAATGCAAAAGGAGAGGAGGTAGCTCAACTAAGGGAAGACTTGAAGAGGCTAGAAGGCTTAGTTCGATCTATGGGAGATTTCCAAATCGTTCGCATTCCCAGCGGCACGATCCCTTTCTCACTTTTTCATGATGACAAAAAGGGGGAGAATCAATTTGAACAATCAACTCCATCAACTTTCAACATCTTTATTCTTTTTTGAAATTGTGGTTATGTTTTTATTTTGAGTTTGACTTGAGTACACTTAAGTGTGGATTTAAATGCTTGACTGGTTGCGTTCATATCAAGTGTTGTTTTATGGTATTACTCATGAAAGACTAACCAATTTCTTTGTGGATGCGAGAATCACGGTTGTTTTATTATTCTTTATGAGTTAGCCATATTGCTTGAGAAATGTTTTTGCAGGTCAAAGTTGTTCAAATCTACAAGGAAGTTTTGTCACCATCAAAAGGGGGAGATTGTTGGAGAAATCTTTCCGAGTATTTTGAAGGCGACAAAACGTTTCTATCGGCCCTAAGTCCTGGATATTTGGAGACCGAAGATTAAAGTCTCAAGACTCAAGACTCAAGACTCAAGACTATTCTCACTGACAGTCTTTCTATTCCAGTAGTAAAGGAAATCCAGAGCCGAAGCTTATGGTTGAGGATTCGATCCTATCCTCTCGGAAAAGATCCCTTGGTTGGATAAACATCTCGGATTCTTTGTTTGTTCTTATCTAGATTGATTGAAGATCCGATGGTCGTCGAAGTATTCTTGGAATGTTCTATTCTTGGAAACTAAGATCCTGATTGTATGGGCGAACATGATTGATGGGCTATCGCCATGTTCCTTAAAAAACTCGAATGATCTTCGTAATTGATTTCGTCCAACGGGTAGATTGGAGGAATTCCTTTGGTAAGTGCCAACGGCTATGATGGCATAAAGGAGTATAAAAGGAAGACGTTCAAGTTGTTTTTAAAAGAGCGTGATCGATAGAAAAATTCCAGAGTCGAAGATCCTTGATTATTAGTTGATACTATTTGAGCGAAATTGTATACACGAGAGAGTGTTCATTCTTAGTGATACCTTGAGAGTGTGGAAGATCGTCTACACCAAGAAGTCAAGGAAGATCATCACTATAACATCTCTTTGTTCATAGTGAAATCCAGCCAATTGGCTGTCAGTGCAGAAGAGTTGACGTAGGCTTGAAACAAGCCGAACCACTATAAACCGCGTGTCAAATTCTCTCTTTCCCTTACTCAGTCTTACGATTGATTTTTAATTGCTGCAAATCGTTTATCTATCTAAGTAGTGTGTAATTATCAAAAGAAAAATCTTTTATACCTATTCACCCGCCTCTAGGTAATCGTACTAGCTATATCACCTTTTAAGTCTTGCACTTCATTCTTCCGTTCTCGGGAATGCAGGTATCCATGCAAAACGCATCATAGTTCTTGCAACAAATGCAGAACTAAAAATGGATCACTTATAATCCATAATAAACATAAGGGAAAATACATAATTTTCCATGATTCATACAACAAATGCAGAATAAAAAATAGATTACTTATAACCCACATAGACATAATTGAAAAAGAAACAGATTCTTTTTCCATTTTTTTTGGGTCAATGGTCAAAGTCAACGGTCAAAGTCAACGGGTCAACGGTCAACGGTTAGCCGGGTCGGGCAGGCCGGTCGGACCGGTTGGGCCGGGTCGGACGGACCGACCGGCACGTGCGGCATGTGCCAGCGATCGCGCATGCGCACCTGCGTTGCACGTGCACGCGTCAGTCGTGCGTGCGCGGGTGACGCACGCGCCTTCCCCTGCGAATCGGCGTGTGCAACGCATGCTCCGAAGACGCCGGTTCGTTTCGGCTGCACGTGGGGGCGCATCCGGTGGCCTTTGGCGGTGTTCCGCCACTCGTCGCGCTCGTCTCGACAAGACCTTCCATCCAACACCATCAAAAACAATTTCGACTTAAAAACTCGAAAAAATGGATGAACAGTGCTCGGGTGTCGGGATTTTTCGCTCCGATCGGTGTCGGCCGATTAATTTCACGAAAAATCAATAAGAAATCATCCATAAACATGAAAGGGGTCGGGAAAAACATGGAAAAAGGATCGGGAAACAAGAACTACGGCTCTGATACCAATGTTGAGAAAGTCAGATTCCCTGAAACCGGATTCGACACTAAATCGAACCCCTAAACTTATGCGGAAGACGAGCTCGGGAAAAACATGTATCACCGATCTTAAAGCACACCACAGAATCGAGCGTACCTTGTTAGCCATAGATTAAACACCAATGCTGAAGATTGAGGAAGAAATTTTGATCCCGTTAGATCCGATGATGTCAATTCATCTTGAAGGGAAGATGGGTGTTGCCTCTTGCGCACTGTTCTTTCTTTTTGGAACGTTTTTGAGGGAGAGAGGGAGGAGGAACGTACGTTATACCAAAATGTGCGTTCCTCCCTCTTTATTTTCTCTTATATACGCCCCTCCAAAAAGAAACATGCCCCTTTATCATATTTCATCATATTTTTCATCCGGGCTTTTAGGCCCTAATCTTGTGGGCCGGGCTTTTAGGCCCAACATGGGGGACGGGCCAACTTAGGCCCATCACAATAATAATAAAACCATCACCAAGAAATGTGGCAAATTTGGTAAACATTTTCCTTTTTACTCAGAAAACCCACAAATAGAGGCTCCAAAAACAGAGCAAACAGAGACCGTACCTGTCAACGCGGTTCCGGAGCTTCAGCAAGAAGCGCTCGGTATCCTCCTCTGTGACCCTCACTAACCTCTTAAGCAATCTCTTCCTATCATGAAAACCCAGGTTCCAAATATCGGTTTGGTTAGCACTGCCGCCAGCCGTCAGAATCCCTTTCTGGAGACGCTCGAACGTAGGGAGTTTCTCGAGAGCAGCCCATCTCAGAGCTTCCTCGCCATCCTCATTGCGCGAAGACCTTGAGAACGCATCCGCCATCGATGCATGGTTTCTCCACCTGGTGGAGCTGGTCGCGCGCAGGCTGTTGCCCGCTCTGTATATATCTCCTCCATCCATGGATGATGATGGTGTCTGCTAAAGCGCTGCTCTTGCTCTGTTTTCAAGACACAAGAAGTGAAGAAGAAGAGGGAGGTGACAGCGTTTCGTGTTCTGCTTAATGCTGATGTGCGCTTGTGTAATTACGTATGAACATTGGCTCTTTGCATCGAGCTCATAAGTAAGAGAGAGACGGAGAAGATACAGGCGTGAAGATGGAGTTTATAAGAGTCTCTGCGTGAATTAGGCCCCACGGGGTCCACATCTGAATTGTAGACTCTGTAGATATTTTTCTTGGTTGGGAAAAAATATTCATTTTCATTTCATTTTTACGCTTCTTTTAATTGAACTTCTATATTTTCTATTTGTCTAATTGAGTCCTTTAACTTTCACAAACTTTCTTATAAAATCCTTGAACCGCCAAGTCTGCCCAAGTCCAATGGACGTGGCCCTTGGACGACGCCGTAGCGTAACATGCATAATTTTTTTTTTCAGAGTAGACGTCCATGTGAGAGTCGATACCGGCTAAAATTCATCCACATCATACTCATGTTACCTACATTTGCTAAATTTTTCCACATACGTCCACAAAATCACAATTTGCATCATCCGATGGCCACAAAAAATGAAAATAGTTGGATTTGGTATCTTAATTAAAATACCCGTGAAAGTAAAAGGTTTTGATTAGACAAATTGAAAATATGAGAATTTAATTTGAGAAAATGTGAGAGTGTAGAAACGAAAATAAAAATCCGTTTTTTTTTAAAGACAAAATAAATTGATTGGGATCTTGGGGATAATGATAACTTTATCTCCATGAAATTATTCCCTAAGGCTACATTTGGTCAACTCAAGATAGGACTAGATAAGATGGGATTAAAATTCGAGAATTTTAATATTAGTGAATCGCAGTAATAGGGTGGATATTTTCATATTCTACCTCAATCATTGTTTGGTATGAACTACTATGTCAGTTAAATGCACAAACATATTCTACTTTGTTCATTGTTTGGTAGGAATGCCCAAACAAAAATTGAAAGAATTTGTAACAAATTATTGCCAAAATCGAAATGCACAAACGGGGAAACCTCCAACAATCAATCCAAGGTTATTACAATAGCTAAACCTTAAATTTCAGGATCTCATTATAGCATTCTAGAGTTATAGAATCGACTATGAGTGGAAATGTAAACTAGATTCAATGTCATTGACAAGATGGATTAACCGAAGAATGCTGGATCTAGTAAGAGAGAAAAAGCATGATTATTCGCATTCATGATTTCAAGAAGGATAGGGTTTTGACTCTTTTTGCCACTTTCATCAAACTTTGCTATGAACTAGATAATTATGGGAGAGAAACAGTTTTGATTTTCTTTCTACTTTACTGAATTTTCAACGTGAATTAGAGAGTTACAGGCGAAAATGAGTTTCGACATTCCAGCCACTTTTGCAAAGCTTCAATGCGAACTGAAGAGTCACAGAGGAGTCCTGGAGTTTCAACGTGAATTACGGCTACAAAAGAGAAGAGAATGAGAAGGAAGGATCTTCCAAGAAATAGCTTTGATACTATGGACATAAAAAGGTATAAAAGAAAAGGGGCAAGAGCAAAATAAGAAACAAATCTTGACCATCCAATTTGTAGAATATGAATGATTTAGAAAATATATATATATATATATATATATATATAATATATATATATTATATATATTTTTAAATCATTGTTTGTATCATTTAAAATAGACGATCAAAGAAAAATATTTTTATTATTGACAACAATTTATATCTAAATATTTTTCATAGACAATGAAAATATGTTTTTGCTTATTCATTTTGTAAATGATATAGGCAATCATTTTTAAGAAGATAATTTTTAGTTTTTTTTTTTTAACAAATGACGCATTAGATGAATAAAATGACATCATCCACTTGAGCACATACAATATAACTAAAAAAAGGATTCCTATGTAATAAAATTGGAATTAGCAACTTGGTATAACGCCAGTTTGCCTTGCTACATAAGCAAATTAGCTAGAGATAGCACATGTGCTGAGGAAGGTTCCATGGGCAATAGTGCCAAACGTCATGCATGTCGTCATCTATGAATCGAAGAGCGATCGAAGGACCATGCCTTGCTTGTGTACTAGGAAGCACCGACACTCTCTAAGAGTCTTCGTGTCGTGTTGAACATTTCGACACATGTCCCGCATTCTCTAACACTCTCAGACTCTTTAATACTCAGTCAACACGTGTCGAAAAATCTAACACCTAGTTAATTTTCTCAACACTCTCTAACACTTGAGTTGGAATTTTGACATGCGAGCTTCCGATTTTGATACACAAGATTAATTTTAAAAATTTTCAATAAATGATGAGTCAAATGTGTGCATGTGTGTGTGTGTGTGTGTGTCTATATATATATATGACAAATAATAAACATAATAAATGGGAAAAGAATAAAAACTTAGTCTTCTCTTATCTTTTGACTCTCACTTCCCATGATACAAAATTTACACCCCAAGTTTTTTCTCTTTTTTTTCAAATACGCCTAATACGTGAATTTAGAATGTGGATTGCTTGTTTTTTTTTTTTTTTTTTTATGGATTATTGGAACTGAGTTAAATTTGTTAAATTGAAATAAAGAATGATATTAATAAATGGTAGATTAAGATTTTTAATGTAAATTCATTCTAGACTTATTTATTTATGAATTTGAATCAAAATTAATTTGATTGAAATATTCATAAAAATGATAATTTATTATGTATATATAAAAATATACATTTAATATATAATGTGTTCCAACATATTAAAATTTTCTTTTTTTAAAAACGACATGTCATGTCGTGTGTCATGTGTCACATGTTGATGCTATTTAACATGTGTATATGAATAAACAACTCAATTGAATTGAATGTAAAATTCACGGCACAGCCTCCTACCATCGATAACCAAGAACATCGTGCGTCTCTGCCTTACGTTAAGCACAAAAGGACAAAGAAGTCCTCTCATATCGTCCAACGGTATGAAGGAAAGAGTCCTCCTTTCGTCAAACCCTTGAAGATAATTCAGCAACAACTTTCCTTTATTTTTTAAATCGTAACAGAAGGCCCCTGTTCTTGGTTTTCTTTGTGCAGTGAACCTTGGATTTTTTTCCAACCCAGTAATGATAAATCTCAACATATATAAGAGACTCATTGGATTTTTTTCCCACAGTTTAACAAACCCATCGATGTTCCGTATACGAGCTCAAAGTCTAGAGATAATTTAACGATTAATTCTTATAACTAGTGGAACCATTCATGCTATTATTGAAACTAATTTGGATCAAAGGAAACTAAACAAAGATCATATTATATCCTGTTGGTGATAACAAAATTAAAACCAACACTTATGCTACGTTTGTTTTGCGGAAAAAGAATTATTTAGAAAATATTTTCCTAAAAAAGATTGCTTATATCACTTAAAATAATTAGTTAATGAAAAATATTTTCATTATTAAGAACAATTTATATCAAAATGTTTCGTGGAAGATGACAAAATCGCTCATTTTGTAAGCGATAAAAATGATCATTTTTAAAATAATATTTTTTTAAATCATTCATTTTTTGCAAAACAACCAGAATTTTGAATGAATAAAATGGTGTCATCGACTTGAGCATGTACAGCATGACTGAAGCATAGGATGCCTATGTAATGAAATCGAAATTAACAACTAGTATAAGAGTTCTAATATAACCGCCTTAATTTTCCATAAAGGAAATACTGGGAAGCCAATTTGCCTTGTTAAACGAGCAAATTAGCTAGAGATAGCACACGGGGTCAGGCAGGTTCTGCGGACAAGGGTGCCAAACGTTATGCATGTCGTCATCTGCAAATACAAGAAGCACTCAGAAATTCATGCCATGCATGCGTATGGTGTTTCAGTCGTTGTGCAACTGCATCTCGCAGAAGGAAGCAGAATAAAAAGACCAGAAGAAAAGTCTTGATCTGACTTTGCTGTTCCAAGGCTTACCCCCTCAACATGTGAAACGCATTTTGGACAAGAACCGGAACACTCGTATGACCAGGGATTTAAATAACTCTGGCAGAAGCCGACGGGGGTTCGCTTAGCTGGTAAGGATCGGGTACTTCTGGTCATGCTTAAGTTCCGTTCTCGCCGCTTGCTTGCGGTCTCCCATTAATAAGCGAAATGCGAGTCCACCACAAGTGCTTAAGGTAGGCCTGCGACGTACGCTTATCTTGAAATGGAGTAATTCTCGCTTCCGCCTAAACTTTTTGTTACAGAATAAAACAAACGACTCAAAAGATAATTATGGTTTATGAGTTACAAGGCATGCAAAGAGATGGTAAATTGGTTAGGTTTAATCAGACTGTCAACGCATCCTAATTCTATTAAGGTTTTAATGGGGGTTTTCAACTCAAAATAAGGTCCATTGACAAATAACCTTATTGGACAGTGGCAAACTTAGACTTTTAGATTTAGGGAGTCCTTGGGCAAGAAAAACAAAACTTAGGGGTCAACATACGTGAAAATGACTAATAAAATCTTGGGGGAGAAATCAAGAAAATCAACATGAAACTTCACAAAAATACAGTTCGTCATAAATAAATTTGGCACTAAATATCCTTGGGCCCGCCTCTGCCCATAGATCTTAAGATGGATCTGGGGTTTTACCTAAATGTGAGCCAAATCTGATAAGTCGTTTACTAAAGTATGATTTAAGAACTTCAAATTACTTGGATAGTTTTGAACCCTCACAAAGAAAATTGGTAATAATAAACATGGTTCCTCAAACCCTAATTTCATATTTCCTGGCTACTTTCGACTAGTGTCCAACAACCAAGCATTACAAAATGGTTTTAAACACTTACAATGGTGTATAGACACATCGAAAAGCTCGAGCTATTATTACGACCAGTGGAACCATTTATGCTGTTATTGAAAATAATTTGAACCAAAGGCAGCACAATAAAGATCATATAAAGAAAATTAAAATCAACAATTATTTAGGCTACGTTTATTTTATGGAAAATTAATGATTTGAAAAAGTGATTTCCTAAAAATAATCGCTTGTATCATTTAAATAGACAATTAATAAAAAAATATTTTCATTATTAACAATAATTTATGTTGAATATTCTCATGGACGATGAAAATATGTTTTTCCGTATTTATCTTGTAGATGATATATACGATCATTTTTAGGAAAATAATTTTGAAATCATTAATTTTTCGCCAGCACATCGGATGTATAAAATGCCATCATTAACTTGAGCACGTACAATATGACTAAAAATTGGATGCCTATGTAATAAAATCGAAATTAACAACTGAGTATAGGAGTTCTGAAATAACCCTCTTGATTTTCCATAAAGCAATCCTAGAGAAGCCAATTTGCCACGTAAGCAAATTAGCTAGGGATTAGCACGCGTGGTGAGGAAGGTTGCATGGGCAATAGTGCCAAACGTCAAGGATGTCGTCATCTGCAAATCCAAGAGCGATGGGAGGGTCACGCCGCGCCTGTGAATGGTGTTCAGTCGCTGCGCATCTCCAGAAGGGAAGCAGAATAAAAGACCAGAAGAAAAGATTTCATCTGACTTTGCTTAGCCGGCGAGGATCGGACACTTTGTACTGATCATGCTTAGGTTTGATTCTCGCCACTAATGGTCTCCCATTAATAAGTGAAATGCAGGTCTAGTATATGTCCTCAAAGTAAGCCAGCAACATGCCCTTATCCCTTTATCTTGAAAAGGAGTAATCTTCCTTTGGATTAATGCCACGAAAAATTCTAAATTAATACATCTGTGTCAAATGTATTCCAAACTAATTTTTTTTTACCACTAAAAACTCCAAATTAATATACTTACGACAGTTTTCATTAAATTTTACCATCAAATGACTGAGTTAAATGACACGTAACGATTGATGAGTGTATCAATTTGGAGTTTCACCTGGTACTTTTTTTTTTTCATGGTATTATTCCAATTTAATAGAAACTAACATTGGGTAAATTTATTTACAATCAAAACTCCACCACCATCTGCAATTTGATAAATCATATCATAAGAACACCATAAATCCAGCACTTATTCATCATCCAACAAGCCGGTAGTCACACACAAAATAGCCTATATTCGCCACATTGCTTTTGGAATTTTGCCTATCATCTTTGTTTCTCAATTTCAGTCAATCTCTTCTCATATGACCCTCATTGTGACACTCAAAGCACTTCATTTGACCCGTGTATTATTTATGGCATGACTTCAATCTTCTTTTACCCCTGCTGATAGACCCTTTTGATCTCTACCTCGAATCACTAGTCCATGTACTACATCGTATGCCATATCATAATCTCACAACTTTCTTTACTATACCTTAGAGAACAAGGTAGATTTTACCTCTTCCTGAGGAACCTAGCATGTACCTATAACAATAAATCAATAAAGTACTCTCATGACTCTAGTAGGGATGCCAACAATGTAATGCCATGTTTTCATTAACTAGGATCTTACCAATGTTTTTTAGATCCATCTTGAGTTATTAAACTCATCTAGGTGGGCTTCGATGGAATTTCCTTCCAGCATAATGAAACTAAAACATTCTCTTCAATATGTATAGGTGATTAATTAAAACCCTCCATTGTATGAAGAGCTTGAAGTTTTGCCTACAAACAACGATATCATTTACCTCGATCACTTCTATTAAATTTTAATGTGAGAGATTCAACATGATTATACTATTTGCTCTCCATGAATTCGTCCTTATTAACATCTTTCATCTTTTCCAGCAACTTAGCAATGTCGTCTAATGCCTCGGCCAAATTTTGGGTTGTTAATAACCTACTCATCTTGACACTCCATAGACCAAAGTTGTTCCTCCAGTTGCACTCCTCAATTTCTACTTTCAGTAAACATAATTGCAATAACGAAATTTCCAAACAAAAATCGGACAAATAGAAAGAAGGCCCAAATCAAATCCAAACGATTCTTTCATTAACTTCGAAACATTTTGTTGCAAAATTAATGTAGAAGCTATCAGATCTTACAATTAAGTCAACATGAAATCACCAAAAAAAAAATAAATAAATGAAAAACAATAAAGAATACCATAGATTTATTTGGTCTAGTTCAAGTGTCGAAATTTACTCCATGATGAGAGCCAACTACAAATAATTTACTAATAAATTGGAGAATCATAACTTTATAGTTGCTCACACACTTGAGTATTTCCCAGTCTTGGATTATACCTAAACTCCTATTGTTTACGAAAAAAATTACTCTATTTAGATGTATGACTCACAATACAAAATCTACTGTGTCCACAGCTTCTCCGTGAGCTCCACTGGCGGCTTTCTTCAAATATATATAATTGAATAATGATGGGGTGATGGCACCGTTATTCTACTGTTACTCCTTGGAGAGTAACGGTGCTCCCCCATCCACAAGATTTTTCAAGGGAACCGGATAACTTATTTGTCAGGTTTCTTGAGAAATCTATGAATCCCACTTAGTGGGATTCTTTAAATTAAATTGAAAATAGCTTTATTGAAAGCATTATCAACATGAAATATTTAAAATTCCATGTAAAAATACTAGTTCAAACATTTTTATTATAAGACAAATAAATTTAGGATTTCTATTGACAACATCACTATGTATAACATTTTTGACACTTGCAATCGTGAAATAAATATATTCATCATTTAATAAAATGAATACAATTACCAACATTTATAGTATACTAAATTTTGTTTGATTAAATTATTTGCCTCACTTCCCTTTTTTAATTTTGTATAGCCCAACTTTTTCATTGTGCTAGCCAAATTTCCATCTAACACATCTTGACTAGATAAGTATATATCGTCTCTACTCTCAACAAATGCCACAACAAGACTCATTGTAGTGTACAAATTTTTTTTCACCAGTTTGACAATGTTTTGGTATCTCACTAAATTAGTGGAATACACATATGGATGACCATATATTAATAATATGTGAAAATAATGTCGCAAGCTAACTACACCAATACTGACACACGGCACACAACATGAAACATGCGTATCGGAACACGTGTCGGAATTCCGAACTTGCATATCGAAATTCCCAACTTAGGTGTTGGAGAGTGTTGAGAGAGTTGACCGAGTGTTGGATTTTTTGACACGTATTGACTGAGTGTCAAATAGTGTCAAATAGTGTCGAACACATATCAAAGTGTTTGATACGACACGAAAGCTCCCGAAAAGTATTAATGCTTTCTAGGTCGCAATACTGTGAAAGAATTAAGTTTTACATTTACATAGTTATACAAAGCTATTAAAAAAAGTTCACAAGCATCAAGTATAGTTCTTTTTTGTTATTTTCATTGTCTATCTGAAATAAGAATATTGTCCAAATTTTTTCCAAGATTCTTTCTAAATTTGCTAGCAGGTTGCTAATATCTCCTCAAAGATCATGTGGTTGAAAAGGCACAGTTCTTCATGGAGAATAACGGTGTGGTCAGCCTAGCGTTGTCCTATATTATTCTCTTGTGCGGCTCTTTCACAAAAAGTTGTTGTGTGGCCAACAGTGAATTCCTTTTGTGCGACCATAAAGAAGGAAAGTCAAACCTTAATCGGTATCTTTCTTTATGTGGTCAAATATCTTTTTGGATAAGACTAAATAATTGGACCTGAGCAAGTTTCTAAAAGGTTTCGTTTGAACTTTGGGACGTAAACTCAAAGGTATTCCCTTCTAGACAGGGAAAAGAGATATCTCGGTCTCTATGTTGAACTCCTCTTCATCCTCTACGTTCATGACCTCCATATTCATGATTGCATACTTCGAGACTAACTCAGACTCATCTTGGGACAATTTTTTGGTGCACTTTAGGAGTCCCTTGCACTTGTTTTTGTCGTCAATGTCATCACTTTCATGTTATTGTTGGTCAAATATGCGGAATATCTTACTTTTCGTGACAAATTAGATCTAGTAATTGGGGGTCTATGGCTGATCGTTTTACCTAAGATGCACTCAATGAAAAGTGGATAGGAATGAGGAAGCTTTTGCACCAAAAGCTCATGAACGAAGAGGACCGAGAGAGTAAAGAGAGAGTTAGTGATGGAAGGGACACTAAAAAGTAGGCCCCATTTAAGACACATGTCAATCACTTAAGGGATAGGCTCATGGTCTACATAATAGGTGTTGATACCCAATTTTTTGTCGATGCATCACAAAAGATAAAATCTTGAGATAAGGGTTTTCAACTGCGACAAAACTTGTTTTTTGATCAAAAATGTGATTTTTCATTTTTTTCATTGGCTCTTCATTTGTAAATAATTTTCTAGCCATTTTCATTAAAAAGTCAAAAAGTTGACTTTTGAGGTGATTTTCTGATCAACCCTTTAATTAAAAGCCAACTCTATGTCAAAATTTGGCTTTTTGCTAAAAAAGTTCCAATTGGTCATAATTTCACTTTAGCCACAATAGTTTTCCCCTAAAAAAAAAATTCAAAGTTTTGATCAAAAAATTAACCTTTTTAATGATAAGTTACTTGGCAACTCTTAGACCAAAAAAATTGAAAAATGTAAAAATTAAAAAATCATCTCATTTTAGCTTCAATTTGACTTTGGCATTGTAAATTTTACAAAAATTGATTAAGAATCTCTTTTTTGAATCTTTCGTATTTAGATTCAAAATCAACCAATAATAAAATTATTTTCTTTCTGGTTGTATTTTGACTTAATTTCTTTTACAACATTTGATTTAGAGGCAATTCAAGATCATTTGTGCAATCAGAGACTAGAGGCACTCAGGTGAGAGACATAGCTGATACCATTGTTGTAGAAAGTAAGCTTACAAAGGGTAATGGAGGAGAGAGATGAAAAAAAATGCCGATATTTTCTCTTCTTCTTCATTGAATAGTAGCCAAAAAAGTCCACATGGACTGATTTTTTTAAAATGCCAAGTCACATTAAATTTTTAAATATAAAAGTCACGTAATTTTTTGGCCAAAATTTCTTGTTGGAGGCACTTAACTAATTGTTTTTTCTCCACTTTGGCACTAAAATGAGCGACACAATTTTCGACAATTCTAGTATCCTTCTCCCAATCTCTAGGTATCCAAAATTCTAAGCTCATGCTCTTGGATTAATAAAATAACATATAATGATAAAAATATATTATATGCTAATAGATAGACAAATGGGCAATTCAATTGAGTCCACTTAACTCTCCTTTTATACCATGATTCTATCGTCGATTCTAAGTTTTTATTAATCTGTCTCATGTCTCTCTGGAAGCTCGTTTGGTCTAACTATAGCTGAACTTTAACTATGTTACGCCATAACCATTTTATGAAGTATTGTAACTTTTATGTTTGGTAATACATATTTTATAATTGAAATACCTCAAAACTGTGTGAAACAGCTTCTCAAAAGTTATTATAGCTTTGCTGGTACGACAATCGTGAGGTACTTGCCAAATACCTTGTGAAATCTAAAGCCCCAATTTTCATAACCGAAACTGATGGAGGGTTCGAGTGCATTTCCAACAACCCAAGTCTCTTGTTCGGTAACTTTAACATTTTATAATGTTTGCATCCATTGTCCGTTGGTCAATATATATGAAGAGAGAAAAATCACGCATGAGAAGTTGTGAAAAATAGTTTGTTTGAATATGTTTCCTAATCTTATTGTGGCGTCAATGAAGATAAATATTGATTTGTTCGCAATAAATAAATTAGTGGACCTATTTGGGTATTGTACTTGACTGGAACTCGAGTGGGTCCATGAATTGGTGGGCTAGTTCCTAGTTATGGATTCTAGGGTGGGAAATGGCCCATCCTAAAATCGATCACCCCACTATTAATACTACATAATATATCACACATTTTAGATCTCTTTCTTGTATATACATGTATTGCTATCGATTTTCTCTTATGTAGAACTCTATTGTCTCCTAACACAAAAACACAGAATTTTTGCGCAAGCTGATGAATTCAAACAAAGGTGTTATTATAAACATTCAAAAAAAAAAAAAACTGTGGGAAAGAGGACATATATTCTATTATTGAAAAGAAAAAAAAATAATTGAAGAAATCATATCATATAAAAAAGAGGGATGTGTGTGCCACGAAAATAAGAAGAGTGACACGTGTCAATTAAAGAATTGGCAAAATTTTGTTTTGAGTGCTGTGAGTAGATCTGATCAATAGGAAGATTTGGATATTTTAGGTCAAGCATTGGGCTAAAAGTCTTGCCATGCCCACTATTAAATGAACATACGAAATTTATTATGCCTAAGTGGAGGCCCAACAATACATATATTTGGAGCATTTGTAGACCATGTACACAGACAGAAGACAATATTGCATAAGTATGTTTGTTTGCTGCTACATAATTCGCAATTTAATTGGTCTCCCAAGAAAGATCCATATGATCGAAAAGAGGGGTAAGTACACTATTAGTGCCAAAAGTTGTGTACGATACTCACTTGATGCAAAAAGTTTATTTCGGATCATTTAAGTACAAATTTTTTGAAAAACAATCATTTCAATGCTAACGCCAATTTGGTTGGCCGGAAATCCAACGTAGCAATTTTTTATTAATTTTTTAAGCCGACGTGAATTGTTGAAGGGTACAATCAATATATAAACAACAAAACGACACCATTTAGCATTTTTTTCTCCCAAGTAAGAATCCTAAATCCTCAAATTGAGAGAGAACAGGAAGTTCAAAACCTTAAATCCCCAAATTGAAAGAGAACCGGAAGTTCAAAACCCTAAATCCCCAATTTGAGTGCATACTTCGATTTTCTCCCAAAATTATCAGCTCGCTTTTGCAACTGGAGGGCATGAGCTTCAACAGTGGCTCACATTCATGCGAAAAAAACGAATTAAATGGTGAGTGTTACTGTTATTGTGGGTCACCAAGTCTGAGAAGAACATCTGGGACTTTGTTGAATCCCTAGAGAAGATTCCATGAGTGCAGTAGATATAGAGAAGGCTCGAAGTGCAAATATTTTAAATAGGTTGATAGGAAATTCTCTAATCGAGCAACAGAGGTGATTTTGGAGTTACTTGGAGGCCGACATCAACCTTCACCTATGTTAATGAACGAGTTGGAGGATGTTGACTCAATACAAGCTCAAATGAAGGGTTTAATATCTCTGGTCGACCATTTGAAGAGGGAGGTTTCAAGACTGAAAATTGAAAGAAACTTTTATCAAGCATTAATTGGGTTGTTATTCTCTTGTGTAGGCTATTCAAATGTGAAATGAGTAATGAGAAGAAGTTTATATGTCTACCATAGTCAAAGATATGGAATATGCACTTGTATTGGATTATTTATAAGTAAAGTGCGTTTTTGGATTGCTGCAATTTTTGTATAGAGCAGAAGGTTTTGTTGTAATCTATGGTAGAAATGAAATGTTAGAGTTGGAATGCATTAGTTGTGAGCACTTAAAAGTTTTATTGCTTAGTTGTATATTGTCAATGTTTGTTTTGTTAGTTTTTACTTTAGATATAATGGTTTGCTGCATTTTTTATTTGATAATAGTTTCCTAATTTACTTCAAATTAAGGGATGGTGGCAAATTCACGATTGACTATTTCAATTTCATAAGTTGTAAATAGTGATCGCTTAAGTGCCAAGTTTTTTTTTTTATAAAAGTGATCATTTAAATGTAAATCATGATTACAAATTGATCACTTGTGTTGCTTAAGTTTTTTTTTTTTTTAAAGAATATGTTAGTTTCAAACGTCACTTGACTTGCACCAATTGTGGTGCATCTTGTTGCACCGGTTGGGTTGTTGATGCATCTTGTTCTTGTACTAGCCCATACAAGTGTTGATGCAACAAGATGCACTAGCACATAAAATTGCTCATGCAAGAAGATGCAATACCCACAACTACATCAAGGCGAGCTGGTGTATTTTGTTCTTGCACCAACACATACGACCAAAACCCACAAATTGATTAACATCTACAACTTCAACCAACAACAATATATGCATACATTACTTCTAAAAACATTATCAACCTCATAAGAACATTGCACCAATAGCAAAAAATTATACATCATAACTGTTTTGCCAGCATTATTAGTCAAAACCAACATAAGAGAAAATAACAAAAATAGCTATTGCCATTGACATTGATTAATTATTTACAAAAGAAAAACATGTTTGACTTCACTTTCTAATCACTGAAGGTTCAGCACCATCTTCAAAAAAAAAAAAATGGTAATATGCATCCTCCTCAAAAAACAATAGCAGCAACTACCATCAATAAAAATACAATATCCAGTACCCTCTTAAAAAAAGAAAATACAAAAAGAGACAATGTCCAGCACCACATAAAAAGAGATCATGTTTAACATCCTCCCATAAGTCAATATGCATAACACCCATATCTCATTTTCCTTTTGGAGCTTTGAATTGATTCATTATCCGAGTACTCTTTTGAACTGGATGTGCAGGTTCTTTAAAATGGTCTTTTTATCACCTCATTTTCCTTGTTCTTGACGGTGGCTATTTTTGTTCTAACACGTGTCATGTGTTGGTCCATATGATCACTATTGCTCCCATGACCAATTGGTTGAGATGGAACTGGTGCTGGGTTCTTTTTTATGGCTATTTTGGAGCTATACCCATTGTCTTCTTCTTTGGAGCACTCTTCTTTAACTGTATCATTGATTCTTGAGTTGGCTCACCTTGAGAGATAAGTACTTCCAAAGTTCTCCCAGACTATAAGAACATAGCCGTATTGTCAACCAAATGAATTGAAATATAATAAATTAAATGCATGAAGCCTACAAATTTTACATTCAAAATAGTCATTCCAATACGTTCATATGTGTAAATCCCATAACCATATTGCCTTAATTTTTTTCTAAGAGCCCATTTTGTTTGTTGTGGTGCATCATTTTTAGCAACATCAAATGGGAGAGTAACTTGTGCAACTTGTGCAGTTGCTTGTCTTCTCACCTGAGAAACACATAACAAATTTAAATTTCAGCTCATAAAAGACAAACACAATGATGTACAACTTATAGGATATTTTTTTTCTCATTTGCTCAATAGTGGACTTAGTTGTTGTTGTTGTTGTTGTCTGTTGCATTCCTTGTTCCTACACTTAGGCTTACAACATGGCCCTTTTTTTGGCTCTTTAGTAGACCTTATAACAATGTACTGTATCATGATTATGACTAACTAGAATAAATAATTAAACATCTACTCATTTTTATGGTGGAAACAAATGGATAAAACTTCTCAAATTAATTACAAGTGCATGACAAAAGAAAAGCACAAGAGAAGCTAGTACACATGGTCAATCATCAAACTCCATTGAATATGAACTGAAAAGTTACTTAGACAAATATGATATTTACCTTACAGTAGGACTTTCTATCTACCCTTCAGAAGGCATTACATCAGGGTCTTCTGTCCTCCCTTCAGTAGACCCAACAAGAAGCTCTTCAGTAGGTCATGTTCCTGGCACTAAATCAGTCATTACATCTTACTGTTGATATTGTTTTTTCAACTCACAAAATTTCTTATTATGACATTCCTTTTGGCAATAGAGCATTTCATTTTTACCATAATCCTACTCATCATTTGACTTAATGTCTCTTCCTACTTCATTCTTCATATCCTTTTTAGCCTTCCTATTTGCTTCTTCAGTGGCGAAGGTAAATGGCTTTTATGATTTATTGGCTCTTAAAATTTGTTACTTCTAATAGGCTACATCATGAATTGATACGAAGTAAGTATGTGCTTTTTTTTATACCAATCATCTAGGTAATCATCTGGGTTTTCGTGCTTCATATGAATAACACAAATGTTATGGGCACAGGGAATTGCATTCAGTTACCAGGCTTAACATGAACACTTTCTTCTATCTAGATTGACAACATACTTATCATAATTTTGAATGATCTCATATCCATTATCTCCATTCCAAACTAGATGACAGAACCTACTAGCAGTAATGTTTGTATCCAATCTCTTCATAATCCTAAGACCATAGTTTCTAGTCCACTTCGTAGCCTCATCTCTTTGCCTATGCAGTCTAGTTATGACCATAACTCGAATATCATCAAGCATGTTGATGATTGGTTTGTACCTGGCCTCTAAAATGATGCCATTGAAAGCTTCACTGAGGTTATTATCAATGATATCGCATTTGAACTCTTCAATGAAGAATGCTCGACACCAGTGCCTAGCTTCTGTTTGGAAGAGTGCATCAAAACCTTCATTTGTCAGCTGCAACAATCCCTATTTGGCTAATCTAAAATCAGTCATGTTGGTACTCTTTGCTATTTGCCAAAACTTCTTCTACAACATATCTCCTTTGAATTCTTTGACCAGTTTATGTATATATGCCTCTCACACATTCTATGCTCAGCATGTGGCATCAATTCAGCCAATGCAAGAATAAATCCCTACAAAAATTTAAACTAATAAATACAAGTTAGAAAAAATATGCATGTGATTAATATTAAAAGGGAATGAATTAATTGATAATGTTATTGCCTTTTGTTGGTCGTTCATGAATGCTCATCCCCCATCAGTTATCTCAAGGTCAACCATTACATTTTTGAGGAACTAGGACCAAGTATCTTTGTTCTCTATCTTCACCACCGCCCAAATTGTTGGAAACATTTGATTATTGGCATCTCTCCCCACGGCAGCCAACAACTCCCCCTTGCATAAACCCTTTAGAAAGCATCCATCAAGTTCTATAACTTTTCTAGAACCAGCCAAGAAGCCTCATTTGCATGTATCAAAATAGACATAAAATCTATCAAATCTAAGCACAAATCTAAGCACCTTGAAGTATGCATTCGCTAGCATAATCTCATACTTACGCATTTTTTTTTTTTACCAACCCATCAATATTTTCATCACCCTTAGCTTAGTTCTCTTGCATTGATTCCTCGACACATTAACCTCTAATTGCTCATTCTCTAACAATTGAAATTGAGGACTCTTGATCTCGGGCATTGCTTTAATAATATTGAAAAAATGCTTCAATAATCACACACTTATTACTCTTGTTGAATAAGTATGCTCCTCTTGAAAAGACTTAATCTGGGATGACCTCTTCCTACTCAGCACGTCATAGAGCTTCCATGAACAATTGAGTTGTGAGCACTTAGCTCTCACAAATTCGTTCGTTATTCTAATGAATTCAACGCTCCTGTTCAGTAATGGAATTCTTGACAATAGTTTCCTTTAACTATTTGGCATCGTTAAATCTCATGCCCATAAACAAAACAAATTTATTAACAGTCGGATCATAACAAGGGTACTTACTTTTTCTTCCACGAGCAAGTTTTTCATCATCATTGCCAAGCTCATTCTTCGAAACAGCAATTTCATCGCCGTAACTTTCTTCATCTTTACTTCTATTACCTTCAGCTGGAGCTCCATCCCTATTTACTAGCTTGAACCTCTTTTTTGAAGCTGCAAAATATTTTCTGAGAAATTCCCTTTGCTTTTGTCTTGACTGTGCGAGTTCATCATCATCTTTGTCACTTGGGAAACTTACTGAAACCAAATATTCATCTTCCGATTCATTGGATAGAGCAATTTCCTATTCTAATCCAATGAAGTCTTCATCGCGCACATCTTCACCAAGATTTCAGGACATTTCCCTGTTTGTTCATTTTTATCAATATGACTTCTCTCCCTCTCATTTTGCCCTTCATCTAACTTAAACTTATTCCCAATCTGATTACTTGCTTGAGTAAGATTCCTCACTTCTCTTTCAGTGGTGGTCTGCTCATCCCCATCCTCATCCTCATCCTCACCATCCTCATTATCACTATAATATTCAACATATACCTTAACTTCGTCATCATGAAGATAATGATAAATGATATCCTTAATACTATTATCGCCATTAAAAAATCTCAAGCCATCATTCAATTCCTTTCTAGGAACACAGTAATGTAGTTTTTGCACTTTACATCATAAAAAATACACCAAATTACTCACAAAATCAATATATGATGGCTTCCGAACATTGACATAGATAATACCTTCATTTCCACTAGTATATTCCTAGTCTTCGGTGCCAATAACAAACTCTCCACCATAGCAAACAATGACACCTACCTAATTCTCATCCATGTCGATGCTACACCCAAGGAAAAAAAAAAGTCATTAGTTTTTGGGACCACATGACAGAATCAACAACTTCACATGCAAGTCCTTATCGTTTTGTCGAAATAAACAAATGTGACCAATTTATTTAATTCAGTCCCTTTACAGAAACAAAGAAAGCCGAATTGAATAAATAAAGTGAGGTCCCCACCACTCATTTTTCAATTCAATTACATTCGGTCTCCCACAAAAGCAGTCCAACTAATTAAACAAAATAAGGTTGCACCATTATTTCTATCACGCTTCGATCCTCGAGCACATGTTCATCCCTCGATGGTCAATTTAAATGCGATGTCCCATGATGTATCGCCGACCCATTGATTTTAATGGGCATACAAAAGTGTATAATAAATCCCAAGATAATAGAATGATGTGATAGAAAAGTAGGGCCACAATTTTGAAAACCGCCACACACTTATATACACAACATACTAAGTCATTTACAATATTAGTTTATAAACAAAGGATCCATGAAAGATCGGTCTTCCAAATGAAGTTGTCCCATGACCAGCTAGTCAGACTCATTCACCAATTCTTCTGACTTCACAGGCGCCGGGGGCGTCGAGTCCTCCACCACACCATCAGGAGGGTCAACTGCACTCTCCCCTAGAGTGGCATCGATTATCCCAGCGGGGATTTCAAAACACCATTGGGTCCGTAGCGCAACCATACTCTGAATCAATGAGGGATCACATGACGTGAAATCTCTTTGACTTAGACAATGGTCACTACAAGTTCATAGACCTAGTGACTTCTAGGATCAGGATAGTGATAAACTCGCTCAGTGACCCTCATCGGCTAATCAAAACGCTTAGGGGGAGCAGCCATCTAAGGAACTGAAAATGTTAAGCCCACGACGGGGTGAAACAATGTTTCAGCAAGTTCACCCCCTAAACTCTGATTAGAAAGGAAATACGCCTAAAGACTGCCCAAGCATATATAAGACAGAAGACTTACCTTACCTCAATTTCTTCCTGCAAGTTAGTATAAATCATATACTCAATCTATCGATTTAATTCAAATCATCAATCCAACGATGCACTCAGTCAATCGATTCAGTTCGAGACCATCAACATGATCCCTACCATCTATCAATCAAGCCCATATATAACTCAATTTCATCTATCAATTCAATTAATACCACCATTGCTCACACAAGCTTTAATAGACAGTCAACACTCTCACAAGCTGATATATATGATCATAGCTCTCACAAGTTGATATAGATAAATAGTAGCTCACCCAATCTGATAAATAGATCATGCTCCTACAAGCTGATAAACAATCATAGTTCACACAAGCTGATAAGGTATACTTCTCTCACAAGCTAACGTATTTAAGCACATAGGCTAATACAGTATACTGCTCTCACAAGCTGATGTGCAAAGGGGCTCTCACAAGCTGACGTGCAAAGTCTTTCTTTTAGAAAATTTCACTATTCACATAGCCCACAATGATATTTTGGCCCGGTATTTTCTTACTAAAATACCCCACAAATTTGGAATAAATGACAAAAATCACCAATTTCACTAAATTTGCATAAATTAGCACTCAATTAAATAAACTAAGCATACACATTGCAATCAGCACGAAATTCTAGTCACGACTATCTCGGTATAATTTTCGAAAAATAATAAATATTTAAATAATTTCCAAAAATAATTAAATAAATGCCTTTAATTACCATAAATAGAAACATTAGCCGGAAATGCCTAATTAAATACCGAGATGGGCCTAGAAAATTTTCGAACCAATCTAGATAAATAATACAACTTATCTAGTTGGAAATTAAGCTGATCTAACCACCTAACAAGTACAAACAAATATTTAAATCGCTAATATGTTATAACTAACCACCTAAACCATATTTAGCCCAAACTAATCAACCCTTAAGCATCATTAACTTCCTAAGCAGAGTTTAGTGAGTAAATTCACTGGTTTTGAAATCTGATGAGTTCACGGCGTCGGCAATGCGGAGATGGGCAACAAACTCTAAAGCGATGGCACCTTACGAGGTCCAAAAGCAGTCCGAAATGGGTCTTGAAGCTCACAATTCTTTGCTGGCTTCAGCTTCTGCTGGGTGGGTCGAGAGGCTGAGTTGGGCGACGGTTTGGGTTGGAAGTGGCAAGGATGGCTGGCGGATAGCTGTAGTGGCGCTTGGCGGAGGCAAACGACGATAGAACGGCGACAACAGGGCTCCGGCTGAGCTCGATGTGGCCTGAGGAGGCTCAAGGGACGAATTGGGCTCATGGGACAGTGAGTTGGAGGCGGACGGCCAGACAGCACGCAACAGGCGAGCGATGGTAAGCGGCGGGCCCGGCGGTGGTCAGACCGGCGTGCAATGGGCAGGGGGGTGGCTGGCTCGATTTCTCTACAACTCTTGAGCTTCAAAGTGGCTAGAAATGGAGAAAGCAAGTTGAGCTGAGGAAGAAAGGGGATAGCATCCACTTGGAGGGTCCCTCTTGCTTCTATCCTATCTTTGTCCCTTGAAGAGATCCTACCAACATGGGTTGGCTTACTTAGCCATTTTGCAAAGCAACAAGCTTCTCGAGGAAGCCATTGAAGTGGTCCAAAGATGGTGATGGCCATGGCATACGAATTTGGGCACCAAATCTCCCAAATTGAACCAACTTCTCTTTAATTGGACTTAAACCGGTCCTTATAAATTCAACCAAGATTTTCACACTTCAATTCACATTTTTCCTCACTAATAGAACCATCTTGTATCCCAAAAGTGTGATAAAAAACGGTTCCTTGAATTTTCCGAAAAAAAGGCCATATATTGAATTTTTGCTAAAAATCTCGGTTTGCAAAAAAATCTTCGGAGAATGGATCAACGGTCCTACAATAAATCGTGACATGACAGAACTTTCAATTTTTGAAATCGGATTTAAATTCGTGGTTAATTTCAATTGGGCAGGATTTTAGTGTAACCTAGCATACTATGTAACTTTTAGAAATTTTTAGTGCAATTGACCTATGGCTAATTATTTTCGAGCCACATTATACATCTTCGACACATTGGCGACTCTTGATTATTGTGAAAATCTTGAGGTTTCAAATGCAAACATAGGGTACCAAAACGACAAAAAAATCAGTTTAGTGCCGATCGACGAAAATTTTGCAATTTGGTATAATCACCCACACTTATTCACATATCTTAGTGGAATCGACCTATCTCCGGTCTCTAATCGATTTTAACTTTTCCATAATGACCCTTGCAGACTATCACGGTCAAGTAGTCGATTCATAGTCGAATTCTTAAGTCTATTGCATTAAAATCCCTTAACGACTTCACATGATAATTTAGTTATCTCGTGAGTGATCAGTTCAGAGAATAGAACTATAGGTGCGTCAATGAAAAGCCCAACTCATTCAATTGAAAACAGAACTAGAATTTTAGGATGTCACAATTTCCCTCTGAGTCAAGCCTCCATTTTCCCCTCCGCACCCTATTTTTCTATTCGATCCCCATAAAAGAAAGCAAACAATGGAACCCTAAAATTTTTATTCATTCCCCACAAAAGTGAGATCCCCACCACTTTCCCTTTGAGCCGAGCCCTCAATTTGCCCTCCATGCCCTAACTTGCCCGTTAGAACCCTAAATTTTTCACTCAATTGATCCACGTGGAGAACATGACAAATCTAAGTGAGCGAGAGTTGAGGACATAGCTAGCATACGACAACACAACTACGGTGGTGGCCGAGTGACGGCGGGCAAGCAAACGGCGGTGGGTGAGCAAGCTACGGTCGGCGTCAAGCGTGAATTGTAGTTCGTACGCTGCCTGTATGAACCTTATTTTACTCCCTCTTCAACGACACCTATTTGGCCATAGACCAATGCGGCGTGTATTGTAAGTGAGTCCACGTGGAATGGCATAAAACGACGTCGTTTCCTATGGAGAAAGGAAAACGGCGTCATTTTATGCCATTCCACGTGGACAGTCTTCATCTATTTTTGCCACGTCGATTTTATTTTTTTAAACATAAAAGTCACGTAATCATTTTGGTCGGAATCTCTCGTCGGTGGCACCAAAATGATCGTTTTTCCTCTAATTTGGCAATTAAGTAATCCGATGGAAACTTTTGGCACTAAAGTGAGCGCCATACACAACTTTTGGCACTGATAGTGTACTTACCCCTCGAAAAGATGTAGAGAGTTGCTAGAAAAGTAAAAATGTACATCTACTTGCTATAGTAATTAGATATCATTTTCTAATAGAGAAACACGTTTGTTTTGCCGATCGAGGTAATGCTAAAGTCTACCGCCTCTGGAAATTGAGTATCTTGATGGAAATGGCGAAAACAAATGCGAAAAGCATTGTAAATCCTATCATCACCACAGCAATTACGCCCAGAAAATCGTGTCGATAACCGAAGTAATCTCTCATGTATTCTTCCACCGTGCCCCCAGTGTCCTCAAGCCTATTCGTCAAATCGCCGAACTGAGAGATCACCAATCCATATAAAGTCCAAGAAACCGGGCACAACCAATAGTACCATCTCCACCAAATAGGTATCCTCTGTTTAAAAAGTAGTCATGAGGATGTTCACAAATAAGGCATCACACTTGATGTTGAAAACAAAATTAGCATAAACATGAAAATCAATAAGTTGCTATAGAACTTACAGTCCTTGGCACGATGAAACCTGAGAAGAGGTTCCATATGGCATAGAATGCAAAAGAGACGATGGAAGCGACGTGGTGGTTCGGGGTCATGCCCACGGCCATCATACCATAGTATGTGAAATACAGCAATGTTAAGCACATGAAGAACAGATACCAGAAAAATTTTGCAACGGTCCATTTGAATCCAATCATTGCATAGACTATGATACCATATGATATAGCTTGCACGAGGACATAAGGGACTTCAATCAGAACCTAGAAAATAAAGATTAATCGCATAAGCCACTTTCTAGTATTGATTCATACGTAACACCATTTAGAATAAGTGTACCTGAAATCATTTGGAAGCAATTTTACCTGTGCTAATGCATATGGTAGGGCCGAGTACATGCCTGCAGCTCGCTCTCTATAGAAAACCGTTCTCTCCACTGCTACAACTGGTTGCACAGAAGCTGCATTTTGGACCCCAAGGAAGAGAGCACCGTACATAGATCCCATTGCATTGATCAAATCTTGACTCCGGGTCCTGCGAACGTAACATTCAGAAACACACAACTTCGAGAATGAATGAGGCAGATATTGACACTCTAGGCAGAACTTACGTTTTAGAGCCGAGGTCCCAAAACATAGTCCCAAACATTAAGGCAGTGAAGATGGTGAAGAGGAACCGAACAGCCGTGTACGGCGGATTCCGCCAGTAAGACCAGCGTTGCTTCCATAAGCAAGCCATTAATTGGGTGAAAGTTGACTGAGAATACTTAGTCGGGAAATAGAGGTCCTTAAAATTTGGAGGAGGTATGCTCAACTCTTCAATCAAAGCCTTGTTTCTCCTGAAAATCACAAAAATGTGTTTTCCCATCGACATCTTACAGGTTAATGGCAAGACTAAAAGATGGACCTCGATATATGCGATGAACCCACCTGTACAAATCTGAGTTCTTGTATAGATCAGAAAAATCGACACCTAAAGCGAGTTCTTGTGTTGGGCTTGTAACTTCGAGCATCCAAGTTGCTGGATTATAGCCATCTTTGATTTTACCAACTCCTTGGATTCCCTTCATTTTGAAGATACCATGGTGATTCATGTTGGGAAAGAAAAGTACAATTGAAGCCATATTATATGAGTGAACCATTCTGTACCTCAAAATACTCTATTAGATGAGAAGAATGACGACCCAGAGGGCCGACATATATCTCCTGTCCCCCTCGTTTCATTAAGAAAAGCTGCAGAGCAAGTGAAAATGCAATATCTTCTAAGTTTAAGTGTGCTTCAAACAGACTTTTCGTATTTGGAATGTGTTGACATAATTCACCTCATCGAAAGCTTCAAATATATCAATGCTTGGTTGGTGAATTGTGCATACGACTGTTCTCCTTGTGTCCACTGTATTCCTAACTGTTCTCATGACAATAGCAGCAGCTCTTGCATCAAGCCCTGAGGTAGGTTCGTCCATGAAAATGATGGAGGGGTTTGCGACTAGTTCAACCGCAATGGTCAGCCTTTTGCGTTGCTCGATGGATAGACCATCCACACCAGGCAAACCAACCAAGGCTTGTCTCAGCGGATTTAGCTCCACAAGCTCCATAACTTCCTCAACAAACAGCTACAGCATTTGTCCATTATGTGATTTGAATTAAATTGATCATCAATTAAACTACATAGCCAACAAAGCAGCAAGCACTTCTACAATTTATTTTAAGTTAAGAAGGCAATCCTGGTAGAAATATGTTGTGGCATAGAAGCAAACCTTTCTGGTTTGGTCGTCCACACCAGGAGGCAAACGCAGCCATGCCGAGTAAATTAAGGACTCGTAAACAGTAATATGAGGTGAATGGATGTCGTTTTGTTCACAATATCCAGAAATCCGAGCAAATGTATCTTGATTCTTTGGATACCCAGAAATTGTTATGTTGCCCTTGATGTATCCTCCGGTTTTTCTCCCAGCCAACACATCCATCAGAGTAGTTTTACCAGCACCGCTAACGCCCATTAGAGCTGTAAGAACACCTGGCCTAAAAGCACCACTTACACCTTCCAAGAGCACCAATTTATCCTCAAGAGCACCTTGATTCTTCATTTCCTAATAAGATGAACATTTGAGCTTTAACACTTAAGACATACTGTGATGATATATCAATGAAGTATTATCTTCAAATTTTTCATAACTTAACACAATTACCCGTGGCATATCAACTGAATAAGTTATTTCATCGAATGTAATTGAGTGCTGCTCAAATGGGAGTACCATTCCCCTTTTCCTATTGGCGGCAACAGCTGTCTCAGGCCATGGGGGTGTTGGCTCGGATGACCTCCCTACAAGACCCAATAGAAAAGATAGGCAAAGAAGTAACATGAGCCCCTAATGGACCAAAGCCCTTTTGTTCACCCCTTTGAGGTCTTAACTACTCTAAATCATAGAAAATGAAAAGATACTAACTACTAGGACTTCATACCAGATCCATTTATCAGACTAGAGCCTTGAGATTGCAACTGAATTGATCCTTCTATTCTATTAACGTTCTCGTTGCCCTCAGGATCATCTGATTTTACTGTGTGGGATTTGCCAAAAGCTGCATTCACATGAAGCTTGAGTAGGCAAGCTCTTGTTGATAGAAACTTCAACAAGAAGAAAAGCAAAAAGCACTTACGATTAAGAAGAGCAAGAGCCACCGAAAACCCAAAGTTGAAGAGGATGATGAACCCAAACAATGCCCCAACTCCTATCCAATACCAATATGCTTCAGTAAAGAACCCACGAGACTTCAAAACTTGAATTCCTAGGGGTTCATTTGTTCTTGAATTTGGGGGAATCTATTATAAGGAATAACACGAGAAATTAATCAATTAGATATTTATATCTATGAAAGGTCATAATATTGGCATTAAGCATTTACAAGACTTTACCTTATTCCAATTCGATCCTAAAAGTTCATTGACGACTATGGCGTTCTGCCCATACATTAAAGGAGATATCCAATATGCCCATATCCACCATTTCTTTACCTCCTCTATGATTCAAAGAAATCAAGATTAGTACTTAAGAAAAAGAAGCAGAACTCTAGTATTCGTAATACCTCGGGAAAGAACAACTCCGCCCAATGCAAAGAGTGCGAACAGCACAAATGACCCGAATGTGTTGGCAACGATCAAGTTTCTCCCAAGTGCCGCGATCAATCGAAACAATCCAGAGGCCATCTGATTAACGGCCACAAGCAAAAGATACTGCTTGAACAACCTATAACACAATATAAACAGTAGAATGTCTCAATCAAAGCAATGGGATTAGAGTTTCCATCTTACCACCAAAGAATAATCACAGTTCTCACCTTCCAACATTTGGATCATATCCAATGACGTAGTAGGTGATGAACACCCAAACTGCAACCTCCACAAATGTGATAGGGATTTTTAGAATCCAGGTTGGTAGAGCGTATGCCCATGCTGGATAGAAGAGGAGGTCTCTTTGCTTGTAGAAAATTGGGAGCTTGGCTATAGTCATTGAAAGCTCTGCCATTCCATTGAACATGATCGTGATCATGGTGAAGAACAAGGCACCAATGTAAACTCCTCCATCACTTACGGTATCCCGATGCATCTTAGTCCGTAAGAATAGGGTCATCGAAATAAACGCCATAATTATGAGCTAATAAACAAATCATGTCAGTTTAAGTATATCAGACAATTCATGGCTAAAACGAACTGAAAGAGCATGAAGTAGGTATTTACCTGAGTGACCTTGAAGATGTAGACAAAGGAGTTCCTTTTCATTAGCAAGTACTCTCTTAAAATGCAAGCTTTAAGCAAATCTTTCATTCCAACACCAAATCTTTTGGTAGTCAAAGCGGCTGGGTGGTTCTTGCTCTTATCAAATGGAGTGGAAAGTTCATCCCCGAGTTTTCTTCCCACATGAAATGACTGGAATGCCTCCGCAAATTCCTGAACCGTGACAAAAGTGTAAGGCTCATCTTTGCGTACCCAATACTGATGCTGATCTTTTCTTGATGTTACCTATCGAAAGGTAGAAAAGTACGTTATTGCAAGACACTTCCTGCAAGTTGTTGAAATAAAATCTTCATATTTTTACATACTTCCTGCAAGAAATCAGCAACACCCTTCCTCCTAGGGCATTTGAATCCCATGGATTCGAAGAAATCTAGGACAAGTTCACGTGGACCCTGATACACCATCTGACCATCAGATAGGATAATAATATCGTCAAACAAATCGTAAGTTTCTGGAGCTGGTTGGAGGAGAGAGATAACTGCCGTTCCATCAAGAATGTGAATAAATTGTTTTAGGGAGTTGACAATTTGGTATGTCGTTGAGCTATCAAGCCCAGTTGATATCTCATCCATGAAAAATACCTTGGCAGGTCCAACCAGCATCTCACCTAGAAATTACAAGTAAGAGAATTTAAAATTTTCATTGACTAAAAGTTTGATATGCTTCTAGTTCTAACCTATGGTCACACGCTTTTGTTCTCCTCCAGAAATACCCCTCAACATTTCATCTCCGACCATTGTATCAGCACATTTTTCCAGCCCTAAAATCTGTGGAGAAAACATGTGCATTAAAGTTCCGCTACTTGTCAAGTGCTTGCATGATTTTGCGGTGATTCTTGTCATAGTTACCTTGAGTATATAATCAGTGACGACATTAGCCTCCTGACCTTCTGTTGCTGCTGCCTATGGGATTATACCCATTGCATTAGAAAAACCAAACACCCCCATTGTTCTAAGAATTCAAAAACAAAGTAACTACTTGCTGGAGTCCGACTCAAAACCATTACTTCCTCATCAGTTTCTTCTTATGGATTACTTAATTCATTTCCTTTCTTTAATTGAAAAATGAAAAACAACTCTAAGCTCTCCTTGTTTAATTACCTTCATGAAGATATCGATATCAGGATCTGGTTTTATATTTGCCGCTTTCTCTCTTCTTGACAACTCTGACAATATATCTGCCAATGCCGGCAAAAGAATCAGCATTTCTTATTTGAAAAGGAAAAATTGTCTAAGTCAAACTCAAATATGACTTTATAAAATATAAAAGTATCAAATCAAATTTGCTAACCATATCGTGATCCTACTCCCTGACATCTTGTAGAGAAGGCCAAAGTTTCTCTAACCATCATTTCTCCTATGTGAAGATTGTGTTGACTTATGTAAGCCGCCGTTCTTTGGGGCACAAACTCATTCATGACATGTCCATTGTAAGTTACTCTTCCTGATGTCTAAGGAACAATCTTCACTCTTTCAATATAATTGGATGATATTTTGATGTATCTTATAAAATTTGAAAATCCACAAAAGAAGGGCTTAAATTTGATAAAAGATGACTTGCATTTACCTCTAGTTTAGGATCAAGCTTGCTGGCCAAAGCTAACAAGAGTGTGGTCTTTCCTGAATTAGGTGGACCAAGAAGCAAAGTCATCCTGCAACATTGTCCATCCATATGAGAATAAACTTGCCAGAAAAGAAAAGTAAGCTAATTTTGTACTGTTTTAATCGAAGGGAAAAGATGAATCCAAATTTAGTTCAGTTCGATTTTGTTTTCATTGAAAGAACGGTAATATATTAATTCCAAATCAAATTTGAATTGGTAATCCAATTGACATTTTTAAACTTCTTTCCAACAAGAATGTGACAATTTCTAGTTGGGACCTTTGATTAATTACATGACATGTAATGCATTTATAGAACATAGTGCCAAGCTCAGAGATGGAACCTAATCACACGTGCTAAAATAAAGTTCAATTCAATTCAATTTGGAGGCTTGAAGAACTAATTTTTGAGGTGGTTTAATTTGCTCACCTGCCGGGTTTGATGATCCCACTGACATCTTGAAGGATAGTCAAGTACTTCTTTCTAGGAAGTATGTGCATAAAATTCAAGAAGCCCTTGTAGAAAAGGAAAATAAGAAGAAGGAATGGTTAAACAAAGAAACCAATCACAATATCCAATCATTTTTTTTTTCTTGTCAAAAGAAATTTCCATTCATTAAGAAAATGATACCTAATGGGAAATCCCAAAAGTCACAATATTAAGACACGCTTATGGAGTTCTAAAACAAACCCAAAACTAGAAATCAAGGTGCATTATTAGAGCATGCTTGACAAAAATAATCACAGTCTCGTCCTTCATGAATAGATCTATGACTGCATTCAAGCGAAAAGATTGACGGCTAATCACCAAGTCACATAGCATGATCAATGATAAGCACATGTCGGGATATCCATCCGTAGTTACAAGTTTTCCTTTCAGCGGTGGGTGCTTTGGTTTGGTGTCCTCAACACAATTACCATACAAAGACAACATTAACATGTTGAAGAAATTTAGATTTGATGCCTATGAAAGCAAGCCCTATAGCCAATGCGAAGCGCCAAAGCTTTGAAGTTAAACGTGTTGAACGAGCATAAACATCAAAGTTGCTATAAACACCATTGAAACTAGAGGTGGAATACTTATTCATTAAAATTCCAAAATCTAGAATTAGATTAGAGAGATAAGCTCTTAAATATAAAATCGGGAGAGTAACAAAAGAAATAAAAGGAAAAACAACTTGGAGGAAATAGAGAGATTTAGGTCAAATCCCTCCCCTCTAGAATAGGAAGAGATGAAGAAAGGCTGAGAGAGAGGGAGGAAGGCAGGGAAGGTGGAAGAAAGGTGGTTGGGAGAGGAAAGAAGCGAACATCCAACCAATTTACTAATTATCAAATTAGTCAAAAAAAACCAATATGATCTTGATTGCAAGTTATGGTACTTAAAAGTATGATACTTGGACATGTGGTTTATATTTTATTGGGTTCCCCCACCTTGATAGCTAGCTTTTGGGCTATGGTTCTCCTAAAGTCAATATTGATTGATACAACAGCCATCTACCATCTCTCCCAATTGCAATCGAGTGGTGACATCAATATTGCAGTGTTTCCTCGTGACTTAAACAGTTGGTACAAAAGCAGCCCTATTTGTGTGCCAAGGTTGGGAGCATGGTTGATTGTGGTGATCCTAATTGCAAGGGATGGGACTCAAATCTCACATATATGATGTGGGGCATTGATTTGTGATTTATATGACCTCGGGCTCTCTCCACACTTCAATAGCTAGAGAGTTGATGCCATATAAATCACATATCGAAGTCCATATTGACAAGGATCCAACTTGTATACTTGAATTTGGATACTTGCAAAAATAGAGCCGCCCTTTTGGCTTTTAAGTTCCACACTTTTAGATGGTTGCTAGCCTACCTCTAGGATACTAGTGCAGAAATTAATGACGGTGGGCAACGCTCTACTTCCTTCATGAGCCTCTGCCTCCACATTCAAATGCTCAAATCTGACTTCAATTGTAGGAAGTTCAATTCCAACTCTGCAACCAGATTCACCAAAACCACAATTACTCAAACCTAAAATATATAAATAAAAAATGGCAAAAGCCATAAAAAAAAAAAAAACCAACTTTACTTATGGTGATATATTTATCTCAAACTTATTTTTTATTTTTTATTTTTTTGATGACCCAGGGAAAACCCCATATGTCAACAGCACGGCTGGGCAAACCCTGGGGCCGCACGAGATAACCACCACCCCGTGACAGCGTTTAAGGCGCCAAGCGTCTCTGCTGGGTTTCGAACCCTTCACCTTTGAGGAAATGATTAGCAGGGCCTTATCTAGCAGAGCCATCGCGGCGGATGGTCATCTCAAACTTATTTTGTGATACAAAAAACCAAAAACTTGTATTCATGTGATACATTTATCTCAAATTTATATAGTGTCATACATTTACCTTAAAGTTATGTTTTGTGAAACTGCAATGATACCAAAAAACCATACATTTATATTTGTGTGACACATTTACTCTAAAAATTTTGAATTTTTGGTATCACAAAAAAAAGTGTTTGAGTAAATGTATTATACAGGTAAAAGTTTGGACTTTTTTGTGTTACAAAAAAAGTTTTGAATAAATATATCATATAGGTAAAAAGTTTGAGATTTTTGATATCACATGAAAAAATTTACGATAAATATATCATAATGGATAAAGTTTATGATTTTTTATATTATAAAAATTATTTTAGGATAAATATACCACCTGCACAAAGATTCGGGCTTTTTATAGCTTCTTTTCGTTAAAAATTACATCCCGAAAGTACTGGAAAAACCTTCTCGGGAAAAAGACAACATGTATGAGCCATGAAGGCACAACTCCCACCATCCTGGACGAGAAAATTTTCACTGACAAGAGGTGGTCTGACATGATAAGGATTTTCCTGGGTAAAGATATGTCTCGGAAGTCGGAACCAAACTCTATGCCGAGGCGTGGCAGAGTTGGTAAACAGAGGTCTCAGAAACAGAGCAAACAGAGACAGTACCTATCAATGCGGTTCCTGAGCTTCAGCAAGAACCTCTCGTTGTCCTCCTCAGTGACCCTCACTAACCTCTCAATCAATCTCTTCCTCTCATGAAAGCCCAGGTTCCGGATGTCGATCTCATTAGCACCGCCGCCGGCTGTCAGAATCCCTTTCCGGAGGCGCTCGAAGGTGGGGAGTTTCTGGAGAGCAGCCCATCTGAGAGATTCTTCGTCGTCCTCGTCGCACGAAGACCACGAGAACACGTCCATCGTCGTCGCATGGTACTTCTGCATGGTGGAGCTGGTCGCGCGCAGGCTGTTGCTCGCTCTGTATATATCTCCTCCTTCCATGGATGATGAGGGTCTCTGTTAACGCGTTGCTCTTGCTCTGTTTTCAAAACACAAGAAGTAGAAGAAGAAAAAGAAGAAGCGCTAGGTGACAACGTTGTGTTCTGTTTAATGCCGACGTGGGTTGTGTAATTACGTACGAATAGGCTCATAAGTTTCTGAGCATCGTGGTCCTAAGTAGTAGAGAGACAGAGGAGCGAGACGTGAAATCAGTTTCGACCAAAGGACCATTGGACAAACGCGCATTAAGAGGAGCGAGACGTGAACGTCCATGTGAGTCCATGTTGGCTAAAATTTAATCCGCGTTATACTCATGCTGCCGACATTTGTTAAATTTTCCCCATGCATTTCATTTGCATCACACTTTGTGTCACATAATTGGCCACATTAACTGAAATTAATTAGATTTAGTGTCAAGAAACTTGATTAAAATACTAGTGAAAGTAAAAGGATTTGAATAAACAAGATAAAATTATGAGAACTTAATTTAGAGAAAATATGAGAGTATAGAGAACAAAAGGCAAAATCGTTTTTTTTTTTTTTTTTTTTTTTTTTTTTTATTTTAAAGATAGGATAAATTAATTGGGATCTTGGGGATAATTGCAAAGTTATCTCCGTTATAATATTTGTTGACATATAAATTTTGGCATCCGATTTCGTAATTCATTGCATAGAAAATTAGGGATCCACCTCAGTCTGACAAAATAAAATAATTGCATATAGATCAACCCATTAATTACATTTGCATTGGATTGACGGTAAATGGATTTGAGCTTAATGAAGCATGGAAGCATGGGCACCATGTCCATGATGCTTCCATGCTTCATAGGCTCCCATTATCCTTGAGCCTGTTCTTTAAATAGCGAAAGTGAGGGACCACCCATCCCTATAAAGTCCAAGAAACTAGGCATGCCCTATAGTACCATCTCCACTAGATAGGTATCCTCTATTAAATAGGAAGTCATGAGGATGTTCAGAAATGGGGCATTACACAAGATGTTGAAAACATAATCAACAGAAACGTGAAACGGGTTGCTATAAAACTTGCAGTCCTTGGCATGACGAACCCCAAAAAGAGGTTCTATATGGCGTAGAATGCAGATGAGACGATAGAAGCAATATGGTGGTTTGGGGTCATGCCCACGGCCATCATACCATAGTATGTGAAATACAATAATGTGAAGCACATGAAGAACAAATACCAGAAAAATTCACATCGGTCCATTTGATTTTAATCATTGCGTAAACTATGATACCATATGATATAGCTTCCCCGAGAACGTAATAGACTTCACTCAGAACCTACCAAATAAAAGTTGATCACAAAAGCAACTTTCCAATATTGATTCATGCACAACACTATTTAGAATAAGCGTACTTGGAATCATTTTGAAGCATTTTTACCTATGCTAATGCGTATGGCAAGGCCGAGTACATCCCTGCAGCTTGCTCTCTATAGAAAACCGCCACAGCTGGTTACAAAGAAGCTGCATTTTGGACCCCAAGGAAGACAGCAGCTGTATACATAGATTCCATTGCATTGATTAAATCTTGACTGCAGGTCCTGCAAACCTAACATTCAGAAACCCGTAACTTCGAGAATGAATGAGGGCAGATATTGACATTCTAAGCAGGACTTATGTTTAGAGTTGAGGTCCAAGAACATACTCCTAAACATTAAGGCAATGAACATACATCCCTGCAGCTTGCTCTCTATAGAAAACAGCCACAGCTGGTTACAAAGAAGCTGCATTTTGGACACCAAGGAAGACAACAGCTGTATACATAGATTCCATTGCATTGATTAAATCTTGACTGCGGGTCCTGCAAACCTAACATTCAGAAACCCGTAACTTTGAGAATGAATGAGGGCAGATATTGGACGCCGCATATATTGACATTCTAAGCAGGACTTATGTTTAGAGTTGAGGTCCAAGAACATACTCCTAAACATTAAGGCAATGAACATACATCCCTGCAGCTTGCTCTCTATAGAAAACAGCCACAGCTGGTTACAAAGAAGCTGCATTTTGGACCCCAAGGAAGACAACAGCTGTATACATACATTCCATTGCATTGATTAAATCTTGACTGCGGGTCTTGCAAACCTAACATTCAGAAACCCGTAACTTCGAGAATGAATGAGGGCAGATATTGGACGCCGCATATATTGACATTCTAAGCAGGACTTATGTTTAGAGTTGAGGTCCAAGAACATACTCCTAAACATTAAGGCAGTGAAGATGTTGAAGAGGAACCGAACAGCCGTGTATAGGGCGAATTCCGCCAGTAAGACCCATGTTGCTTCCATAAGCAAGCCATCAACTGGGTGAAAGTCGATTGAGAATACTTAGTCCGGAAATAGAGGTCCTTAGAATTTGGGGGAGGTATGCTCAACTCTTCAATCAAAGTACTATTTCTCCTAAAAATCACCAAAATTTGTTTTCGCAGTGACATTTTAAGAGTTAATGGCAAGACTAAAAGATGGACCTCAATATATGCGATGAACCCACCTATACAAATCTGATTTTTTTGTGTAGATCAGAAAAATCTGATATAGCTAGTACGATTACCTAGAGGGGGGTGAATAGGTATAAAAGATTTTTCTTTATAATTACACACTACTTAGATAGATGAACGATTTGCAGCAATTAAAAAATAAACAATCGTAAGACTGAGTAAAGGAAAGAGAGAATTGGACACGCGGTTTATAGTGGTTCGGCTTGATTCAAGCCTACGTCCACTCTTCTGCACTGACAGCCTATTGGCTGGATTCCACTATGAACAAAGAGATGTTACAGTGATGATCTTCCTTGACTTCTCGGTGTAGACGATCTACCACACTCTCTCAAGGTATCACTAAGAATGAACACTCTCTGTGTATACAATTTCGCTCAAACAGTGTCGACTAATAATCAAGGGTCTTCAGACTCTGGAATTTCTCTATCATTCACACTCTCTAAAACAACTTGAACGTCTTCCTTTTATACTCCTTTATGCCATCATAGCCGTTGGCACTTACCAAAGGAATTCCTCCAATCTACCCGTTGGACGGAATCAATCACGAAGATCATTCGAGCTAATTAAGGAACATGGCGATAGCCCATCAATCCTGTTCGCCCATACAATCAGGATCTTGGTTTCCAAGAATAGAACATTCCAAGAATACTTCGTCAACCATCGGATCTTCAATCGATCTAGATAAGAACAAACAAAGAATCCGAGATGTTTATCCAACCAAGGGATCTTTTCTAGAGGATAGGATCACATCCTCAACCATATGCTTTGGTTCCGGATTTCCTTCGTCACTTTGGATTAGAAAGGCGTCGGTGAGAATAGTCTTGAGTCTTGAGTCTTGAGTCTTGAGTCTTGAGATCATAAAGTCTTCGGACTTTAAACGTTGGTCTCCGAATATCCAGACTTAGATCGATAGAAACGTTTTGTCGGCTTCAAAATATTCGGAAGGATTTCTCCAATAATCTCCCCTTTTTGATGGTGACAAAACTTCCTTGTAGATTTGAACAACTTTGACATGCAAAAACATTTCTCAAGCAATATGGCTGACTCATAAAGATTAATAAAACAACCAAATTCTGCATCAAATTGGTTAGTCACAGCAAATTGGTTAGTCTTTCATGAGTAATACCATAAAACAACACTTGATATGAATGCAACCAGTCAAGCATTAAAATCCACATCCAAGTTCACTCAAGTCAATCTAAAAACAAACACAAAAACACATAACCACAAATTCAAAGTTTAAAAGATGTTGAAAGTTCAAATTGGTTCTCCCCCTTTTTGTCATCATGAAAAAGGTGAGAAAGGGATCAGGTCTGCTTGGGAATGCGAACGATTTGGAAATCTCCCATAGACTGGACTAAGCCTTCTAGCCTCTTCAAGTCTTCCCTTAGATGAGCTACCTCCTCTCCTTTTGCATTGGCTTGAAGTTGTAGAGCGAGGTCTTTCATTTTGTCCTCCAAGGTAACCGAAGACGCTTGGCCAGCATTCTTGATGGTTTGAATCTCACAGTCTAGAGCATATATCTGTCCGCGCATTTCCATAAGAATATCAAGAATACGACGAAAATCTGCTTGAGTTGTCCATCGTGTACTTGCATGAGCTTTCTCGGATGGAGTAAATGCGAGACGTTGGAGCTTCTGTATAATCTTGCAGATTTGGAGTCGACGTATCGTGTCCTTCTTCAGGCAATTGAGAAACCTGAACTTCTTCTGGGTCTGCTAGAGATTGTCTTGGACCTTCACTATCGGCAGCATGAGGTGTGGACCGCTCTTGCTCGCCAACTCCCCCTATCTCTAGGACATCGAAAGGGGAAGAGTGATGATCTTGCTCTTCGTATCTTGATTTCCTTTTCTCCAGTCGGTTGTAGACTTTTCTTTTTCTCTCCTTCTCTTTCTTCTTCTCGCTTCTTTCTCCTTCTCTTTTGCTCTTCTTCTTCTCTCGATCTTGGCTTGCTCCTCTTCTTCTCTCGAAGTTACGTTGGTTGAGGCACGTAACGTCTGGTTCTTGTTAAAGCAATGATAGTGGGATCTTCATCCTCCTCATCTTCATCCTCCAAGATGAGAGTCCTTTTCTTCTTTTTCGATGGGGCTCCAATGACCTCTTTTCCTTTTCTCTTTGAAGCAGACGGAACTGGAGACTTCACTCTGAATTTCTCCATTGCCTTGGAAAGTTCTTGTAGACGCATCTTTGTTAACATCTTCAAACCTACCACCATCTTATCGCACGGTCGAACACAAAGTGTATGAGGCGGTTCAATATTCATGTGTCTAAAAATTTTGGTCACCAGACCAGGATAAGGCAATTGTCCCTTGTCTTTTGACATTGCTCTATACATATGAAAGAGAATAGTGTGTGGGAGAGAGAACTTTCGTCCTGAGTTGATTGCGTACATCAACTTTGCTTCAGAATAGGACACGGAGGTTTTTGACGTAGACTTTGGTCTAAGACAGTTGATTACTATCTTATGAAGCACAATGTTGATGGCATTCATCTTGGAATAGGTAACTCTCTTCTCTGTGTTCCTATCCTTGACAAGATCCAGAGTAGTACGAGCGGGTGAGACTTTGATTGATAGATAATGCCCTCGTTCAACTTCAACTATGTCAGCCAACATATTCACATCTACCATGTAGACTTTGTCTCGTACACTAAATGAAATTCTATTCGCATCCAAAAAGCTGAGATTTGAATAGAAATAAGCGGTCAAATGAGCGTACCCGTCCGTAGTGTCAGAGCAAAATTTCTCAAGTTGAAGCAAATTCAACTTCTCTCTCAAGTTCATGTTGATGGCGTCCAGGAAGTCAAAATCGACACTTCTAGGGTTTATTACCCCTCTTTTCAACGAAGTCTGAAATACACATTCTCTTGATCCTTGGATTTGAACAAATCCATCCGATTTCCTTTCACCTTCGCTGCCACTCCCATTCTCGGTTGAAATTCAAGGAACATTCTGTCATCATCGTTCCCTTCAATCAAATTTTGTCCGGTACACGAGGATCACTTGGAATATTTGCAAGTGCATCCTCTGCTTTTCCTTTCGGAGCAATTCCTAAATCCTCCATTTTCCGCAGAAAAATATACTCATTCCCATAGTTCTTGTCCTTAAGGAAATCGTCTATGTAGTTCAATGGTGTACCGGTGCTTTTCAACGCAAGATAAAGCTTATACATAAAGGAGGGTTTTTGGACTCTTACTGGGTCGGCATCCTCGATTATCTCTTCTTCAAGATTTTGACTTTCTCCTTGTGGGGTAGGAGGCGTTGAATGACGTGGATGAGAGCGAATCGGAATTTGTCGCTGACTTGGTAAGTCTTCTTCCTCAGTAAGATCGAAGTGTGTCGGTCCCTTCTCCATTCTTTGTGGTCCCCTGCTTGCTATTCTCGATGATTTCCTCGAAGAAGACATTCTTCTTTGTCGATTGAGAGATTCCTTCGCTTGTTTTCCCAAGGAAAAATGACCACTTTCTCGACGATGAACAAGAAGTAGAAACAGGTTCGGGAGGAGAGTGCTTTTGAGGGTTTTGACGATTGGGGAAAACCGTATATATATAACTCGTTTTGAAAAGGGAAGTTCAATCGGCACAAGGAAAGTGTACGAACACTTCTTTTCAAAATCAATAAGCGCCAAAATTAATCTTTTTGAAAAGACAAGTTTTCGATTTTCACACGATTATAACCGAACAACAAAATCATACCTTTTCGAGTCCGGATAAAATAGCAACTTAGTCTATAGCCATGAACGTCTCGAGTCCGAAGATCTAGAGGCGAGAGATTAGAGTCTAAGGATTGATGAGTCTTTAGACTTTAACTTCTTCAAGCTTCAAAATGTTGAGTCTTGAACGGATAGCGTCGAATTGATTTTTCTCCAAAGGCTTTGTGAAAATATCCGCTAGTTGACTTTTTGAATCAACAAATTGAATCGAGATTTCTCCGTTTTGAATATGATCTCTAATGAAGTGGTGTCGAATCTCAATATGCTTTGCTCTTGAATGAAGAATTGGATTTTTTGTGAGATTAATCACGCTGGTGTTGTCACATCTGATTTCTGTGCATGAGTCTTCAATGCCAAAGTCTTGTAGCTGTTGTTTGATCCATAGAATTTGCGAACAGCGAGCTTCCAAGAGCTACATACTCGCTTCGTCGTTGAGAGAGCCACGGTACTTTGTTTCCTTGAAAACCAAGATATTGTTCTATTTCTAAGCAACCGACAAGTTCCGGAAGTGCTCTTTCTATCGACTCGCAACCGCCGATCTCGCATCCGAGTATCCTAGAAGATTAAAGTCTCCCTTCTTTGGATACCAAAGACCGATGCTTGAAGATGAGGCAATGTATTTGATAATACGTTTCACGGCACGAGATGAGATTCTCTAGGATCCGATTGAAACCTAGCACAGACACAAACACTCAACGAGAATATCAGGTCTAGAAGCGTAAGATAAAGAAGTGAACCGATCATGCTTCGTATGCTTTTGATCTACTTTCTTCCCTTCTTCATCCTTGTCTATCTTCGAGAACATGACATTGGTATGTCGGTCTTTTTGCACTTTTCCAATCCAAATCTTTTGACAAGATCATTTGCATACTTTTCTTGATGAATAAAAGTTCCTTCCTTCATTTGCTTCACTTGGAGTCCAAGAAAGAATGTTAATTCTCCCATCATACTCATTTCAAACTCATCCTGCATAGACTTAGAAAATTTCTTGCATAGACTTTCATTAGGGGATCCAAATATAATATCGTCTACATATATTTGAACAAGTAAAAAGCTTTTGTTTTCCTTTTTGATAAATAAAGTAGTATCTACTTTACCTTTGACAAAACCATTCTGCATTAGGAACTTACTTAGTCTATCATACCAAGCTCGAGGTGCTTGCTTTAAACCATACAAGGCCTTTTCGTCTAAAGACCGAATCGCTTCTTTGGGTCTTCAAATCCAGGTGGTTGTTCCACATAAACTTCCTCATGGATGAATCCATTTAGAAACGCACTTTTGACGTCCATTTGGAATAACCTGAAATTTTTATAGCAAGCAAACGCAAGTAATAGACGAATAGCTTCTAACCTTGCTACTGGTGCGTAAGTCTCGTTATAGTCTATTCCTTCTTCTTGCGTATATCCTTTGGCCACGAGTCTTGCTTTGTTCCGTACGACTTTTCCATCCTTGTTCATCTTGTTCCTGAATACCCATTTGGCTCCAATAATAGTTTTACCTTTTGGTTTAGATGTCAATTCCCAGACATCATTGATGTTGAACTGTCTGAGTTCTTCTTGCATAGCTTCAATCCAGCTTTCATCTGATAAAGCTTCTTCTATGCTTTTTGGTTCAATTTCAGAGATTAGAGCCACAGCACTAGAATCTTCACGTCTTTTTGATCTGGTGTGGATTCCTTCATTGATTTCACCGATAATGAGATCTTTTAGATGACTGGATTTGTGCTTCCAGTTACTGGTTGATTTTCCTGGTTGATGATATCTTTCTTTATTTGAATCTTCATGAGCATCTTGATGTTGGACTTCAAGAGACTGAGATGCTTCTTGAGTTGTAAGCCTTGAAAGATCTGGAGTAGGTTCAGACTCTTCATATTGAGTCGACTGGATTCAACTTGCGTTGAGTCTTGGAATTTGACATTCATTGATTCCTCCACCGATTGGCTTTTCTTGTTATAGACTCGTAGGCCTTGCTTGTAGTAGAATATCCAAGGAATATGCCTTCATCTGATCTTTCTTCAAACTTACCAACTCGATCATTTGCATTTTTCAAAATAAAGCATTTGCAACCGAACACATGAAAATATGAAACAATAGGTTTCTTACCTTTGAACAATTTATAGGGGTTTTCTCTAAAATGGGTCTTAGAAAGACTATTGATGATGTAACATGCAGTTGAAACGGCTTCAGCCCAAAATCGAGAAGAAATTTTACTTTCAATTAAAAGTGTTCTAGCCATTTCTTGAAGAGATCTATTCTTTCTTTCCACAACTCCATTTTGCTCGGAGTATATGGAGAGGAAAACACATGATTAAAACCAGATTTATCACAAAACTTTGTAAAGTTTTGATTTTCAAATTCACTTCCATGATCTGTTCTTATACTTGAAATAGCACATCATTTTTCATTTTGAATCTTTTTAGCAAACTTCTCAAAGTATGAAAAGGTTTCGACTTACTTGCAAGAAAATATACCTGTGTAAAACGAGAGTAATCGTCCACAATTACTAGACAATATCTCTTACCTCCAATGCTCGGGTTCTTGTTGGTCCAAATAGATCCATATGCAACAATCGTAGTACATGATTAGTAGAGACATGATTTATAGACTTAAATGAATTTCTTACCCGCTTTCCCGAATACATGGTGTGCGTGAGTCGATTTTTGATATGGCAATTTTGGTAGACCTTGAACAAGCTTCTTTGAGGAGATTTTGGCTAATTGCTTCTTGTTGACATGGCCAAGCTTTCTGTGCCATAAGACTGCTTCATCTTGAATTGAGATTAGGCATTGTGTTTCATTTGGTCTCACATCAAGGAGGTAGATATTTCCATGCCTTCGGCCCATGAAAGGCGAGTTGAGTCTTTACTTATTCCGTAACATATCCCTTCTTGAAAAGAAATCTTGAACCCAGTATCACATAGTTGGCTAATGCTGAGAAGATTATAGTTGAGTCCTTCCACTAGAGAGACATTGCTTATTGTGAGATTTCCAATTTTCACAGTTCCAAATCCCACAATGCTTCCTTTTCTTTGTTTCCACCAAATGAAACTTTTCCACCATTTACTTGAACAAACTTTATAAAGCAATTTGAGTCTCCCGTCATGTGTCTTGAGCATCCGCTGTCAAGATACCACTTTACCTTCTTTTTGACAGAGACCTCAAATTCACTGTTTGAATCTGATCCAGAGTCTGAGTCTAATTGTGCCATTAGACACAGATTGGCATATTCCTCATCACTTTCTTCACACTCTGTATCGCTCCAGGTTTCAGCTTTGAGAGCTTTTCGAGACTTTTCGGTTTTTCTCTCTTCTTCTTCGAAGAGGACGGTTGGGTCCGATGTGTCCCTTTTTCTTACATTCGGCGGACTACATCTTTGTTTGGTTCCTCATTATCAACAAACTTGGTTTGTTGTTTCTGAAAACTTTGTTTTCTTGAGTTGAAACCTTCTTCATTTTCTATTCAGCTTTTCGAATCTTCTTATCATAAGAGCAAGTTCCTCATCATCCGGATCTTCTTCGTAATCAGTATCATCGAATCATCATTAGATTTTAATGCAATGGATTTCTTACCTCTTGGATCTTCGTCTTCATTAATTCGTTCAACTTCGTAAGACTCGAAGAGTTCCAATCAGCTCATCTACGAGATAATGGCATAATTCTTTGCGTCTCTCGTATTGAAGTCTTTATATGATTCCAATCCTTGGAGAGTCCACGCAAAGCAACTTGTTCACCTTCATAGGATCGGTAATTTTCTATCCTTGATTCTCAAGACCATTGACAATATCTGTAAAACGGCTAAACATGTCAGTTATAGATTCTCCTGATTTCATTTTGAAGGCTTCGTATTGACTAAGGAGAATGTTAATTCTGGTCTCCTTCACTCGGTCTGTCCCTTCATAGGTGATATGTAATCTATCCCAGACTTCTTTTGCTGTAACACAAGAAGATATTCTGTTATATTCACTTGGTGACAAAGCACAATATAAAGAGTAAATTGCTTTTGCATCGAGTGCTTGTCTCTTGATTATTTCTTCTTGAGACATTCCGCTGGTCTCAACAGTTTCTTTCCCTCTTTCAGATACTGATGTGTCCCTTTTTCTTACATTCGAAGCAGACTACATCTTTGTTTGGTTCCTCATTATCAACAAACTTGGTTTGTTGTTTCTGAAAACTTTGTTTTCTTGAGTTGAACCTTCTTCCTTTTCTATTCAGCTTTCTGAATCTTCTTATCATAAGAGCAAGTTCCTCATCATCCGGATCTTCTTGAGAATCTGTATCATCGAATCATCATTAGATTTTAATGCAATGGATTTCTTACCTCTTGGATCTTCGTCTTCATTAATTCGTTCCACTTCGTAAGATCGAAGAGTTCCAATCAGCTCATCTACGAGATAATGGCATAATTCTTTGCGTCTCTCGTATTGAAGTCTTTATATGATTCCAATCCTTGGAGAGTCCACGCAGCAACTTGTTCACCTTCATAGGATCGGTAATTTTCTGTCCTTGATTCTCAAGACCATTGACAATATCTGTAAAACGGTTAAACATGTCAGTTATAGATTCTCCTGATTTCATTTTGAAGGCTTCGTATTGACCAAGGAGAATGTTAATTCTGGTCTCCTTCACTCGGTCTGTCCCTTCATAGGTGATATGTAATCTATCCCAGACTTCTTTTGCTGTAACACAAGAAGATATTCTGTTATATTCACTTGGTGACAAAGCACAATATAAAGAGTAAATTGCTTTTGCATCGAGTGCTTGTCTCTTGATTATTTCTTCTTGAGACATTCCGTTGGTCTCAACAGTTTCTTTCCCTCTTTCAGATACGATGCAACAGTAGGAGTGATCCCTCTTTCCACAACGTCCCATTCCAGAGGATCCTTTGACCGTAGGAAAGCTTTCATCTTGTTCTTCCAGATGTTGTAATCCTTTCCATCGAAGTAGGGTGGTCTGGTATTGCTTTGCCCTTCCATCAGCCCTGGTGCTAGCATACTAGCTATGGATCTTTTACTCTGAAGTAAAATACTTCAAATAAAGTAAGAACACGGGCTCTGATACCAATTGATATAGCTAGTACGATTACCTAGAGGGGGGGTGAATAGGTATAAAAGATTTTTCTTTATAATTACACACTACTTAGATAGATGAACGGTTTGCAGCAATTAAAAAATAAACAATCGTAAGGCGAGTAAAGGAAAGAGAGAATTGGACACGCGGTTTATAGTGGTTCGGCTTGATTCAAGCCTACGTCCACTCTTTCGCATTGACGATGCCTATTGGCTGGATTCCACTATGAACAAAGAGATGTTACGGTGATGATCTTCCTTGACTTCTCGGTGTAGACGATCTACCACACTCTCTCAAGGTATCACTAAGAACGAACACTCTCGTGTATACAATTTCGCTCAAATAGTGTCGACTAATAATCAAGGGTCTTCAGACTCTGGAATTTCTCTATCGTTCACACTCTCTAAAACAACTTGAACGTCTTCCTTTTATACTCCTTTATGCCATCATAGCCGTTGGCACTTACCAAAGGAATTCCTCCAATCTACCCGTTGGACGGAATCAATCACGAAGATCATTCGAGCTAATTAAGGAACATGGCGATAGCCCATCAATCCTGTTCTCCCATACAATCAGGATCTTGGTTTCCAAGAATAGAACATTCCAAGAATACTTCGTCAACCATCGGATCTTCAATCGATCTAGATAAGAACAAACAAAGAATCCGAGATGTTTATCCAACCAAGGGATCTTTTCCGGAGGATAGGATCACATCCTCAACCATATGCTTTGGTTCGGATTTCCTTCATCACTTTGGATTAGAAAGAGGCATCGGTGAGAATAGTCTTGAGTCTTGAGATCATAAAGTCTTCAGACTTTAAACTGTCGGTCTCCGAATATCCAGACTTAGACTGATAGAAACGTTTTGTCAGCTTCAAAATATTCTGGAAGGATTTCTCCAACAAAATCAACACCCAAAGCGAGTTCTTGTGCTACGCTTTTAAGTTCAAGCATCCAAGTTGCTGGATTATAGCCATCTTTGATTTTACTAACTCCTTGGATTTCCTTCATTTTGAAGATACCATGGTGATTCAAGTAGCAAAAGAAAAGTACAAATAAGCCGGACTATAAAAGAGAAACAGTTTGGACCTCAAAATACTCAATAAGATGAGAAGAATGAAGAACTAGTGCGCTCAAAACAGATTTCATATTTTGAATTTGTTGACATAACTCACCTCATTGAAAGTTTCAAATATATCAATGCTCGGTTGATGAATTGTGCATACGACCATTGTCCCGGTGTCCATTGTATTCCTAATTGTTCTCATGACAATAGCAGCAGCTCTTGCATCAAGCCCTGAGGTTAGTTCGTCCATGAAAATGATGGTGGGGTTTGCGACTAGTTCAACCGCAACGGTTAGCCTTTTACATTGCTCGGTGGATAGACCATCCACACCAGGCAAACCGACTAAGGCTTGTCTCAGCGGAGTTAGCTCCACAAGCTCCATGACTTCCTCAACAAACAGCTACAACATTTTTGTCCATTAGAAATTATTTAAATTAGATTGATCCTCAATTAGACTACATAACCAGCAAAGCAACAAGCACTTCCATAATTTGTTTTGAGTTAAGAAGGCAATCCTGGTAGAAATATATTGTGGTAGTAGATGCAAACCTTTTTGGTTTGGTCGATCTAGCTCCAGCGATCCTTGTTGGAGGCCACGACCCCACCCCGGCTGCTGCATATACGAATCAGCATCAGGTTCCAACTGTCTCCACTCCTTCGGCCCCTGCTACCGACCCCATCCCTGAACTGGTTGTTGCAGAAGTTTAGGCTGATCCCGAATAGCCTTGGAAGCAAGTAAAAGGAAAAAAGAAGAAGCACCAACCTTTAAAAGAGGGAACATCCTCCCGCTAGGGCAATTCTAGCGAGAAGGGACAAACCAGACGGTTCAAAACCCTTGCTCTGTTTCAAGCTCCTCCTCTGGAGAAGGCTATTTGTAAGCCTCAAAGGGGATTGAGCGCACCTCCAAAACGCCATCTGGAAGTGATCCTACCGCTCGCCTCCTTAGAAGATGATTCCAGGCTAGGGAAAAGCCCTGCATTGATCAGCGACCAAGGTGAGGAGTCGAAGGTTGCGGCCACCTTTTCATGCTCTGAGGAGGATGATATCGAGTCTCCCAGCCAATCCAGCCCTCCCCCCGAAGGCTGGTCCGACAAAACTGGAGACTATCTAAGATAGATTGCAGGCTTTAATTCCGAATCCAATCCCGGCGGTGAAGCAAGGAGCACCGGCAAATCATCGCGGGAAGCATCCAAAACAGAGGTAGGCACCCTACCTTCCTCGGTAGCTCTTGTTGTAGCTTGATTATATTACATATATGTATATTTGGTGTTTGGAACATTAGAGGTCTTATGAACCTGTTGAAGCGAGCTGAGGTTAGAAACCTGGATAACTATAACGTCCTTTGTCTGCTTGGTTTAGTGGAGACTAAGGTGCCTGAGTATCTTTTTCGTTCCATATCTACTAGGCTTCTATCAGGTTGGATGTGGACTACCAATTATGAATATTCTCATAGGGGTAGGATTTGGGTTGGTTGGGACCTGTCACTAGTTGAATTTCAAGTGATCTCTTCCAATAGTCAGGCGATCCACGGCAGAATGAAACTTCTCATGTCAGGATTGTATTGTTGCACTTTAGTGATTTATGTTAAACACTCATTTATTTCTAGAAGACCTTTGTGGGCAGACTTGATCCGGATTAGTTCTTGTGTATGGGACATGGCATGAATGGTGGCTGATGACTTCAATGCCATTAGAGACCCATTGGATTGGATCGAGAGTTCGAATAGATGGCTACCCTCATTTGATGAGTTTAATCGGTGCGTGATTTAGGCGGAGCTTGAGGACTTGAGGTATGTTGGATTTCGATTCACTTGGTCCACCTCTTCCGGGGCTAATCGCAAGGCTAGAAAGATTGACCGGTGTTAGTTAATGCTGAATGGAGTTTTCAATTCTCATACTCAGAAGCATCGTTTTTGCCACCGGGAATTTCAGACCACTCGCCAATGGTGGTTAAGGTTGTTCAACCAGTTTTACAAAGGAAGCCTTTCAAATTCTTTGAATTATGGATGGAGCATCCTTCCTTTCAGGATATTGTTTCACAAGTGTGGAGTGAACCGATAGCAAGGGTCTCGATGTATAGATTGGTGAGCAAACTGAAGACCCTCAAAGGCCGTCTTAAGCAACTCAATAGGAGTCATTCTCCAACATTTTTGAGAGGGTTGCAGACTCTAGGAATGCTTTGAGATTAGCCCAGGTTGGCTTGCAGCAGGACCTAAACAGTGAACTCTTTGCAGAGTTGGAAAGATCTCATCGGAGGACCTATATGGAGTTGAGGAGTCAAGAGGAGTCCTTCTTCAGAAAAAAATCAAGGATCAGATGGCTCGAGAATGGGATAGAAATACAAAGTACTTTCATCACTCCGTTAAGACAAGACAACTGAGGAACAAGCTTCTCTCAATTCTTGACAAAAATGGTCAATTGGTCTCTAAACCAAGCCTTGTGCAAAACACTCTTGTCTCTCATTTTCAGGAACTATTCGCACCGCATTCCCATTCATCCAACCCTGCTCTATTGGATCTGCATCAAGTTATTCGATGCCCTCTCAACAAAGATCAGGTTAGATTTCTCTCTCGACCCTTCTCAAATAGTGAAATTCATGATACCTTCTTCTTCCTAGCTCGTGGAGGGTCAAATGGGTATGGAGTTGAGTTCTTTAAGAGCAATTGGGAGCTGGTAGGGCCGCTAGTTATTGAAGCGGTAAAGGATTTTTTTCATCACAGGGCGCCTTCTCAAAGAGATTAATAACACCATCCTAGTGTTGATCCCTAAAGTGCCTAATGTGACCTCGGTGAATGATTATAGACCTATAGCCTGTTGCAACACAATTTACAAATGTATTACCAAGGTGTTAGCTAATCGAGTCACTATAGTTCTTCACGATGCTATCAGTCCTTCTCAGAATGCCTTCGTCAAAGACTGACGAATCCGAGATAATATACTTCTTGCATAGGAATTATTTGCTGGTTTTCATCGTCAGCCATATATCCCTAAATGTGTAGTAAAAGTGGATTTTCAGAAAGCTTATGATACGGTCGACTAGGACTTTCTTGAATTGGTTCTACGTGCATTTGGATTTCCGGACCACCTCACTCAACTCATTATGGTGTGTGTACGCACTCCGAAGTTTTCTATCTCCCTCAATGGGGATTTCGTCAGGGCAATCCCATGTCTCCTTACCTCTTCACGTTGGTTATGGAGGTCTTCTCGGGAATTCTCAGCACTCGTGCGACACTACTTAATTTCAAATTTTTCTGGAGATGTAAGGCTACAACATTGTCTCGTCTCTTCTTTATAGATGATGTCTTTCTTTTTTGCCGAGCGGACATTCCTTCGATCTCTCTCCTCAAGGAAGGTATGGATATCTTCTCAGCATGGAGTGAACTGAAGCCAAACAACAACAAACGTGAAATATTTTTTGCTGGAGGATTAGTGGTGACAAGGAATGAGATTCTTCGTACCTTTCAATTTGTCGAAGGTAAGATACCAGTACGGTACCTAAGGGTTCCTATCATCTCATCGAGGCTCGGCAAAGCGAATTGTGTGTCGCTAGTTGATCGCATAACAGCCAGAGTCCAATAATGGAATCAAAGATTTCTATCCTTTGCTGGCAGATTGCAGTTAATAAGGTCAGTTCTCCATGCGATCCAAGCTTATTGGGCGAGTGTCTTCACCATTCCTTTTGTAGTGTTAGATCATATTGAGCAAATCCTCAGACAGTTTCTATGGAGGGGACCGACACTTGGGAAGGGTGGAGCAAAAGTTTCCTGGGACGACATATGCCTCCCAAAGGAGGAAAGGGGTCTTGGAATTCACAAGTTGAGGGATTGCAACAAGACTGCGATGCTCAAACATATTTGGATTCTATTCACGGACAAAGAGTCATTATGGTGCAGGTGGATCTGCTCAACCTTCCTAAAAAGGAAGAGTTTTTGGGTGGTTGGGGTGCCATCCCTTTGTTCTTGGACTTGGAAGAGAATCCTATACCTAAGAACCGAATTCCAGCTCTCTTTTCGCTGGAAGATCGGAGACGGTCAATCAACTTCCTTTTGGTTTGATCACTGGCAAATGAGAGGTCCATTTCATCTTATTTGCTCAGATCCGATGATGATGAGTTCGGGTTTATCCCGACATGCAACGGTGGCTGATCTTTTCTCACTAGCAGGACAATCCTTTAGGGTGGTGGTTGAATCCTGGGAGCAGCCTCTCCCTATCCTCTCCAGGGCACCGAATCATTTTACTTGGACTAATAGCACTTCTGGTCTTTTCTCGGTAGTCTCGGTGTGGCATACTCTTTAGAAGAATGAAGGATAAGGTCAGCTAGGCATCCTTCATCTAGAACAAGGCTATCACCCCAAGATATCAATTTAATCTCTGGCTCATTATCAAGAATTGTCTTCCCACCCAAACCTTGCTTATGTCGCATGGCAGAATTGGGAATGAGGTTTGTGCTTTTTGCAAGCTAACACTGGACTCCATCGACCATCTCTACTTCGGGTGTTGTATTACGGCCAGCATAGCTTTCTTTTGGGTGGCCAAATGCAATCTCCCTTAGCAGAATAGGACCTGGTTGGAGAACCTTCAATGGGCTATGAAGTTTCTCTCTGGTAAGGACTTTTATCACTCCATTGCCCATTTTTCTTTTGGTGCTCTTTGCCACATTATCTGGAGACACATGAATGACGTCCTGTTCAAAAACCACCCTGTCGTAGTCGCCGCCGTCAAAAATCATCTCATCAAAGTAGTCAAGGATAAAGCTTTAACGTTCAGAAATGTTAATGATAATCATAGGAATAGAAGACTCCAGCGTACTCGGGGGTTAGACCATTACCTTTTCTCTCCTTATTAAGCGCAACCTTAGACATCCGTGGAGTGGTTTGTAGACTGCTTTTGGAAAGAGTCGGGTGCTGAACGGCAACACGTCTGCTGGTCGTCTTCGGCGTTGGACCTATTTTATGGTCTTTGTTTGTTCTTTTTGTTCTTCTTTGCTGGTTTGGTTAGTTTAGGAGTTTTTTGGCCCTATGTGGCTTTCTCCTTTCTCCTATGTTCCTTTGCCTTATTTTGGCTATTCTGTGCTTTGTTCTCCGCTGTTGCGGTGCTTCTCTTGCTTCAGATTCCCTTTCACTCACACTGACTTGTTGTCTTGCTGAGTGTAAGTTTTGTTGCGCCGGATTTTGTAATTATTGGTTCAAAGCTCTATATATTATTATTTCTTACCAAAAAAAAAAATAGTAACATGAGGTGAATGGATGTCATTTTATTCACAATATCCGGAAATCCAAGCAAATGTATCTTGATTCTCTGGATACCCATAAATTGTTATGTTGCCCTTGTTGTATCCTTCGGTTTTTCTCCCAGCCAACACATCCATCAGCATGGTTTTTACCAATACCGCTAATGCCCATTAGAGTTGTAAGAACACCTGGTTTAAAATCACTACTCACACATTTCGAAAGCACCAATTTATACTCAAGAGCACCTCAATTCTTCATTTCCTACCTAGATAACAACAAACACTTAGTTATACTTCAGATCAACATTTTAGTTTTAACACTTATGATCTACTATGATGATGTATTGATAAAGTATTATCTTCAAACTTTGCATAACTTAACATAGTTACCTGTGTTATATCAACCGAATAAGTTATGTTGTCAAAAGTAATTGAATGTTGCTCAAATGGAAGCACCATTCTTCTTTTCCTAATGGTGGCAATGGTTGTCTCAAATCGTGTAGGTGTACACTCAAATGACCTCCCTACAATAGAAAAGATAGGCAAAGAAGTAACATGATTGTGTCACGGTCGGTGAATTCTCCCGTACCCGTGGACCCTTGGGAGTAAAGCTTGGGGTTATTGAGTGAAGAGTGAGGAGGCAGAGGGGATGAACACAACTAGTCCCTAGGAGTGGCGTCAGGACGGTTGGTGCTAGGAGTTTTCAAGATTGAAGAATTATATCACTTAAGGGCTCTGAAGGTGAGGTTGGCCTTCCGTGCACAAACTGGTTGGGAGCTGACGTCGCTCTCTTGATGAGAATAGGGCAAGTTGAAATCATTTATTGAGCCTAACGAGGGCTGCCGTCTCGCTCGATGGACTAGACGCCTGCGCAAAGCTGGACGTGATATGATCTTGTATAAAAGGGGTATTCGCCATATTATTTGGTGGAACAACCATAGAAGAAAGGCTGGCCTAGTAAGTTCCACTCATCAGGCGCCGCATGGGTTGATCCACGACCGAGGGATCTATCGACCCATGACAAATGGTATCAAAGTGGGGATCCCTCTAGTAAGTGGGTAATTCTGGGAAAAACCTGTGGTCTTCCCGGTCCTATAAGGGTGGAGAGTGATCGTTGGGGCTAGGGGGCTCGGACAACGTGCGGCTCTCGTTTAGCTTCTAGGATGGCAATGGGGGCATAGGAAGGAACCGAATTGCTCGCTGAATGGGGATAACGTTCTTGGATCAATGGGCGAATCTTAAGAAGAGGTCTGGGATCATGTTTCCTCCAAGGGAGCCCTCTGTTGGCTTGCTGAGATCACAAGGAGCTTAGTAGATGAAAGACGGTGTTGCCATAGGTGCAGTTGGCTAGGGGTGCCACACTTGTCGGGAAGCACAAGTGACTGGAGATTCGTGAACATCTTTGATCATAAGAAGCAAGCAATGGAGTGGTGAGATTGTTCTATTGGTAGAGCACATACAATATAACAAAAATCGAAATTAGCAACTTGGTATAACGCCAATTCGCCTTGCTACATAAGCAAATTAGCTAGGGATAGCACATGTGCTGCGGAAGGTTCCATGGGCAATAGTGCCAAACGTCATGCATGTCGTCATCTGTGAATCGAAGAGCAATCGAAGGACCATGCCTTGCTTGTGTACTAGGAAGTACCGACACTCTTTAAGATTCTTCGTGTCATGTTGGACATTTCGATACGTGTCCCACATTCTTAGACACTCTCTGACACTTAGTCAACACGTGTCGAAAAATCTAACACCTGGTCAATTTTCCCAACACTCTCTGACACTCAAGTTGGAATTTCGATATGTGAGCTTATTTCAATCCACGAGATCAATTTTAAAAATTTTCAATAAATGATGGGTCAAATGTGTGTATGCGTGTTTGTGTGTTATATATATATGAAAAAATAATAAACATAATAAATGGGGGAAGAATAAAAACTTAGTCTTTTCTTCTCTTTTGACTTTCACTACTCATGATACAAAATTCACACCCCAAGTTGTTTTCTCTTTTCTTCCAATAGGTCTGACACGTGAATCTAGAATGTGGATTGCTTGTTTTCCTTTTTTTTTTTTTATGGATTATCATAACTGAGTTAAATTTGTTAAATTGAAACAAAGAATGATATTAATAAATGGTAGATTAAGATTTTTAATGTAAATTCATTCTAGACTTTTTTTATTATTTATTTATTTATGAATTTAAATCAAATTAATTTGATTGAAATATTCATAAAAATGATAATTTATTATGTATATATTAAAATATACATTTAATATATAATGTCTTCCAATGTGTTGAAATTCTTTGTTTTTTTAGAAATGATGTGTCGCATGTCGTGTCGCGTTGTGTCGCGTGTCGCATGTCGATGCTATTTAGCATGTGTATACGAATAAACGACTCAATTGAATTGAATGTAAAATTCAAGGCACAGCCTCCTATTATCGATGACCAAGAACGTCGTGCGTCTCTGCCTTACGTTAAGCACGAAAGGACAAAGAAGTCCTCTCATAGCGTCCAACGGCATGAAGGAAAGAGTCCTTTCGTCAAACCAAGATAATGCAGCAATAACTTTCCTTATTTTTTAAATCGTAACAGAAGGCCCCTGTTCTTGGTATTCTTTGTGCAGTGAACCTTGGATTTTTTCCAACCCAGTAATGATAAATCTCAACATATGTAAGAGACTCATTGGATTTTTTTCCCACAGTTTAACAAACCAATCTATGTTCCGTATATGAGCTCAAATTTGAGAGATAATTTAACAATTAATTCTTATAACTAGTGGAACCATTCATGCTATTATTGAAAATAATTTGGATCAAAGGAAACTAAACAAAGATCATATTATATCCCGTTGGTGATAACAAAATTAAAACCAACACTTATGCTACGTTTGTTTTGCGGAAAAAGAATTATTTAGAAAATATTTTCCTAAAAAAGATTACTTATATCGCTTAAAATAATTAGTTAATGAAAAATATTTTCATTATTGACAACAATTTATATCAAAAAGTTTCGTGGAAGATGACAAAATCACTCATTTTGTAAGTAATAAAAACGATCATTTTTAAAATAATCTTTTTTTAAATCATTCATTTTTTGCAAAACAACCAGAATTTTGAAAGAATAAAATGGTGTCATCAACTTGAGCATGTACAGCATGACTGAAGCATAGGATGCCTATGTAATGAAATCAAAAGTATCAACTAGTAGAAGAGTTCTAATATAACTGTTGAAAGATATGCGGCTTTGACAGAGGATGGATTGAGATTCGATTACAATCCGATTACGATTTGTACAAATCAATTTAAGATTAGATCTAGATTAGATTGATTGATTTAGATTAATTCATAGGATCATTAATTTCCTTTCATTCTTACATCTTGTATTATATCTACTAAGGCTGTACATCAGTTTCATTATTGAAGACAATACAATATACAAAATCTCTCTCTACATCTTCAATCGTTTCCTCTTCACTTGTTCTTCAATTCTTTTCATGGTATCAGAGCAGTAAAAGTTCTCTGATTTGCTTCCGCTCTTTTTCTTCCCGTCGAGATCTTCGACCTCTTTATTCACCTTGTTTTCTGTCCAAATCTTTAATCCTACAAAAATTCAACATCTCAGTATATTTCTACCATGACAAACCACTTACCTTCAGCCTCTGATGCACATCCACAAGATGAGAATTCCGTGCAACCTGCAGAAAATCGGGATACCATTGACGTTGTCAGATCCCAAAAACAACCTGCTCAGGCCCAAGATGGTCGAATTTCTCTAGCTCAGACAAATCTAGGGCAACCCTTCACAGTACAGCCCATTCTGGGCCAACCAATGATGGGCCATCCTTACCAGTGGCCATTTTTTCAGATTCAGCCTAATCCGTGGCTGTTTGGCCCTAGCCCGAATGCATCATCGCCAGGAATTCAAGGGTCAAGGGCCTCTACTCAACCTGACAGTAGCCCACCAGCCATAAGCGAGGCAAGCATATCCGCCGGGTCGGTTGGAGCGAATACGGGGCGAGCAGATAGATCCGACGGTTCAAGTAATGGAACAAATCCATACCCGACCAATTTCAATGCTAGTTATGGAACCGGGTCGACTAATCCGGGTATGGGAACAAATCCCTACCCGGGTTTTGTGCCCGGATTTTTACCGTATCCAGGATCGATTTTTACCGAACGGCCAGAATCCGGCGACCCCCTGTTTGTTTCCACCGCCGACGGACCGGAACTGAAGCTAATTAGCCAGCAGCTCACCGGGCACGAAAACTACTACAGGTGGTCGCGGGAATTCCGGCGCGCGCTGGTAACAAAGGACAAAGACGGGTTCCTGGATGGAACCATCGCCATTCCCTTAGATGAGCGTCTAGCCTGACATTGGAGGAAATGCAACCAACTCATCCGAACTTGGATCGGGAATTGCATTTCTCCAAAAGTCACGGCCGGACTTCCACCCATAGAAGACGCTCAAAAGATGTGGGAAAATATTCGAGAAATGTATGGTAAACTCGACCGTGCAAGAATTTTTTCACTTATGCAAGAACTGAACAATCTCAAACAAGGGAATATGACGGTCACGGCTTGCTTCAACAAGCTATCGTCTTTATGGAACGAGCTCGAAGCAATCAAAGAAAAACTCGAGGGACCAGATTCAACACTCCAACAGTATCGATCTATCAAAGAAAGGGAGAAGGCTACACGTTTTTTGTTGATTTTGAACGAAACTTACATTACCTTTCGTTCACAGATTCTGGCCATGGATCCAGTTCCCCCGATCGGACGAATCTACCAACTGGTTGTGCAAGAGGAGAGCTAGCGACTCGCGTCGTCGGAACACGCGAGGAACAGCGACAGCATCGCACTCGCGGCTCGCGGTGAATGGCGAGATGGTTTTGTGAAAACCCTAAATCAAGAGAAGGAGAGAAGAGGCACCGTAGGGTTTGGGGGAGACACTCGGCCCTTTAAAAGGGATGGAATTAATGGCCGAGATCTAATGCGAGGATCTGACGGTTCAGATCGCGGGCATGGACCGGACGGATAAGATCGTGGGCGTGGATCGGACAGTCTTCATGGATCCGAAAGCACGGATGGATCGGACGGCGGATATGATTCCGCGAGTAAAGGAATGGAGGGCCAGATTTATGCCACGTCAGCAAAAAATTTCAGGCCTATTTTTAAAGGAAAGGGTAAAATGTTTTGCGATTATTGCAAGCGTTCTAACCACATGATTGACAGCTATTGGAAGTTACATGGAAAGCCCGGGAAAAAGAAAAAAAAAATAGCAGCTACCTATCAAATGACTGGACGTACAGGCCAAAATGCTGACCAACCTATCTCTTATGGCCAATATCAACAGCTGTTGCAAGCTATGCAAAAATTGGATACCTCCAATAAAGGGGGCAGTTTCTCAGGTATTACACATTGCCTAATTAATTCCATTTCAAGAAAGGCATGGATTATTGATTCAGGGGCAAGCGATCACATTGTTTGTGATAAAGGATTTTTTACAAGTATAAATGAAGGATCAAATTTTCCTGTTTCCGTACAATTACCCAATGGGAATATCACACATGTGAATGTGACAGGAACTGTGAACCTTAGTCCTCACATTATCCTTGAAAATGTCCTTTATGTCCCAGAATTCCAATTTAATCTTATTTCTGTATCGAGAGTATGCAAGGAAAACTCATGTCGGGTATTCTTCGATGCTAACACATGCTTCTTTCAGGCCCTTTCAACTGGCAGATTGATGGGCTTGGGTAGTCTTTCTGAAGGCCTTTTTTTCTGGACAAGCTTTCCAAGTAATTTTAATTTTTCTATCACTCATTTCAATAAGCCTTCATTGTGTAATTTGACTACCAATGAAAAGAATTTCATTATGCACTTAAGAATGGGTCATAGTGCTTCCTTTCCTTATTCTCAATGCTCCATATGCCCTCTCGCAAAACAGTCACGTACACCATTTCCATTTGGAAGCACTCGTGCTAGTGAAATTTTCTCATTGATTCATGTGGATGTTTGGGGGCCTTATCATACAGCCAATCATGATGGGTCTCGTTATTTTCTCACCATAGTAGATGATTATTCTCGTGCAACATGGATTTTCTTAATGCAGTCTAAAAGCCAAGCTTATTCTCATTTAAGGACATTCATTGTCCTTTCGAAAAATCAATTCGGAAAGTCAATTAAGAAGATCCGTACTGATAACGGAAGGGAATTCTTCAACCATGATTGCACTTCATTGTTCTCATCTCATGGAATTCAACATGAAAGCTCCTTTGTATACACACCACAATAGAATGGGGTGGTTAAGTGCAAACATCGACATCTTCTGGAAGTTGCTCAGGCCCTGAAATTTCAAGCAGTAATTCCAGATGAATATTGGGGAGATTGCGTTATTACAGCTACATATCTTATCAACCGAATGCCTACTCGAGTCCTCAATGGACAAACGCCTTTTGAGCTGTTATTCGGGAAAATACTAGAACGGACACATCTCAAAGTCTTTGGATGCTTATGTTATGCAGATGTAATGGGCCCTCGAGACAAGATGGATCCTTGTGCTCGACGTTGCATATTCATGGGATACCCTAATCTGCAGAAGGGATATCGGGTTCTTGACCTGTCTACAAAGGAATTCTTTGTAAGTAGAGATGTTATCTTTCATGAAAATGTCTTTCCATTTAGTAACAAGATATCCTCACATGGAGAATCAGGTACAGTCCATACTTCCCATCCTCATTTACTTGATGAGACAACATTTCCTGATCCTGATTACATACCATTAGCAATATCAGCTAATGATCCTTCTGTGACAATGAGTACTCTGGTAGTAGCACCTACTTCTGATGAAAATTAGGTTCCAGAGAATGTTTCAGGGACTTCAATGGAAGATCTCTCCACTGATGAAGAATTTCGAGATACTATGCCTACCTCCTCCAGAGAGACAACCTCTTCACCCTCAAGGGTGGATCCTCCAAGACGTTCTGGTCGAGCTACACGACCTCCTACCTGGACAAAGGATTATGTATGCGCCTCTCTCAATGCACCAGGTATCAAATATCCCATTTCATCCTATGTTTCCTTTCATAATTTATCACCGGAACATAGGTGTTGTGTTAGTCAATTATCAGAGGATAGGGAGCCGCCTAGTTATAGTGAGGCATTTGCTTATCCACGATGGCAGAAAGCCATGGAAGCAGAATTACAGGCTTTAATTGATAACAAGACTTGGGATCTCGTCTCATTACCACCAAATCGTAAACCCATTGGCTGCAAATGGGTATACAAGATTAAATATTGAGCTGATGGTTCCATTGAAAGATTCAAGGCACGTTTGGTTGCCAAAGGATTCACTTAGTGAGAAGGATTCGACTATAATGAGACATTCTCACCTGTAGTTAAAGATGTTACAGTGCGTTCATTCTTGTTAGTTGCTGCTATTCATGACTGGTCTCTACACCAAATGGACGTCCATAACGCCTTCCTTCACGGTGATTTAGATGAGGAGATATATATGGACGTTCCTCAGGGCTTATAGAGACAGGGGGAGAATAAAGTGTGTCGTCTCCATAAATCCCTTTATGGATTGAAGCAAGCTTCCAGACAGTGGTACGCTAAATTTGCAAGCGCTCTTACAATAGCAGGTTTCAAATAGTCCAAACATGATTATGCCTTATTCACACGGACACAAGGTATGTCATTTATTTATTTGATGATATATGTTGATGATATTCTCATTATGGGAAATGATAAAGCTACCATAGAAGGCTTTAAGAAGTTTCTGCATGCAACCTTCCACATAAAAGACTTAGGAGCACCTAAGTATTTCCTTGGCATTGAAATTGTCCGATCTATACAAGGCATTTCCCTCAGTCAACGGAAATTCATAATGGAGATCATTTTAGAAGCAGGTCTTTCAGGGTGCAAGCCAGCTGTTATTCCCATTGAACAAAATACTAAGTTGACTACTGTAGAATATGACAAAGGCATTTCTCAGGATGATGATCTCACATTGGAAGATCCTTCAATCTATCAAAGGCTTGTCGGAAAACTCATATATCTGACAATGACCAAGCCTGATATCTCCTATGCAGTGCATACACTTAGCCAGTTCATGCACAGTCCGAAACAGTCACATATGAACGCCGCCCTTAAAGTTGTCAAGTACCTAAAGAAGTGTCAGGGACTTGGAATTCTCTTGTCCAGAAGATGCAACATGGAAATGACAGCATATTGTGATGCAGACTATGCGGCTTGTCCCATGAGTCGAAGATCTATCATTGGATATTGCATTAAATTGGGTGATTCTTTACTCTCCTGGAAGACTAAGAAGCAAGCCACTGTATCTTTATCTTCAGCTGAGTCAGAATATCGAGCTATGGCTAAAACTACCTGTCAGATAGTGTGGTTACGAGGTCTTCTTAAGGATCTTGGAATACAGGTACAAGGGGCAACGAAACTATTCTGTGATAATGATGTAGCTCTAAAACTAGCAGCAAATCCTATAGTGCACGAGAGAACCAAGCATATAGAGGTGGATTGTCACTTTACACGAGATAAAATCTTGGAAGGAGTCATCGAAACAAGAGGGATTGGGACGACAGAACAACCTGCAAACATCTTCACCAAACCTTTGTGTCAAAGACAGCACACATATCTTTTGAACAAGCTAGGTGTCTTAGACATATACAAGCCACCAGCTTGAGGGGGAGTGTTGAAAGATATGCGGCTTTGACAGAGGATGGATTGAGATTCGATTACGATCCGATTACGATTTGTACAAATCAATTTAAGATTAGATCTAGATTAGATTGATTGATTTAGATTGATTCATAGGATCATTAATTTCCTTTCATTCTTACATCTTGTATTATATCTACTAAGGCTGTACATCAGTTTCATTATTGAAGACAATACAATATACAAAATCTCTCTCTATGTCTTCGATCGTTTCCTCTTCACTTGTTCTTCAATTCCTTTCAATAACCGCCTTAATTTTCCATAACGGAAATACTGGGAAGCCAATTTGCCTTGTTACACGAGCAAAGTAGCCAGAGATAGCACACGGGGTCAGGCAGGTTCTGCGGACAACGGTGCCAAACGTTATGCATGTCGTCATCTGCAAATACAAGAAGCACTCAGAAATTCATGCCATGCATGCGTATGGTGTTTCAGTCGTTGTGCAACTGCATCTCCCAGAAGGAAGCAGAATAAAAAGACCCGAAGAAAAGTCTTGATCTGACTTTGCTGTTCCAAGGCTTACCCCCTCAACATGTGAAACGCATTTTGGACAAGAACCGGAACACTTGTATGACCAGGGATTTAAATAACTCTGACAGAAGCCGACGGGGGTTCGCTTAGCTGGTAAGGATCGGGTACTTTGTACTGGTCATGCTTAAGTTCCGTTCTCGCCGCTTGCGGTCTCCCATTAATAAGCGAAATGCGAGTCCACCACAAGTGCTTAAGGTAGGCCTGCGACGTACGCTTATCTTGAAATGGAGTAATTCTCGCTTCCGCTAAACTTTTTGTTACAGAATAAAAACAAACGACTCAAAAGATAATTATGGTTTATGAGTTACAAGGCATGCAAAGATATGGTAAATTGGTTAGGTTTAATCAGACTGTGAACGCATCCTAATTCTATTAGGGTTTTAATGGGGGTTTTCCACTCAAAATAAGGTCCATTGACAAATAACCTTATTGGACAGTGGCAAACTTAGACTTTTAGATTTAGGGAGTCATTGGGCAAGAAAAACAAACTTAGGGGTCAACGTACGTGAAAATGACTAGTAAAATCTTGGGGGAGAAATCAAGAAAATCAACATGAAACTTCACAAAATATAGTTCGTCATAAATATATTTGAAACTAAATATCCTTGGGCCCGCCTCTGCCCATTGATCTTAAAATGGATCTGGGGTTTTACCTAAATGTGACCCAAATCCGATAAGCCGTTTACTAAAGTATGATTTAAGAACTTCAAAGTACTTGGATAGTTTTGAACCCTCACAAAGAAAATTGGTTATAATAAACATGGTTCGTCAAACCCTAATTTCATATTTCCTGGCTACTTTCAACTAGTGTCCAACAACCAAGTATTACAAAATGGTTTTAAACACTTACAATGCTGTACAGACACATCGAAAATCTTAAGCTATTATTACGACTAAAGGAACCATTTATGCTGTTATAGAAAATAATTTGGACCAAAGGCAGCACAATAAAGATCATATAAAGAAGATTAAAATCAACAATTACTCATGCTACGTTTATTTTACGGAAAATTAACGATTTGAAAAAAATAATTTCGTAAAAATAATCGCTTGTATCGTTTAAATAGACAATTAATAAAAAATATTTTATTATCAACAATAGTTTATGTTGAAATATTCTCACGGACGATGAAAATATATTTTGTTGGAGGTTTGTTTGTAAAAACAAACTGAGTGCATTTTCCTTGTCCCACGTAAGAAAAGTGGGAGGAAGTGGGCCAATTAATAAATGTAGGGTTTTCTGTGTGTACTTAAAGGAATGATTTGGAAGATCCCCCCTATATATAATATACATTCCAGTTGACCGAGCCTAATTCTAATTGTTTTGTTCCGAAGCATGGGTGGGGCTAGACCCCACCATACCCACGTGCGGGTGCGCGATTTTGGCGCGATTAGCACTTTGCGTGCCCTCATTATTTATCTTTTCAAGCATTTTTTTTTTTTTAAAACTACAGCCATCCTTTCAATTGTTTGTTAGAGAGACCTTGGAGAAATACTAGAATTGTTATCTAGTATACTCATTTGGAGACTTTGTTGTATCCTGGATGATATTTGCCAGTGACCAAAGTTCGACTTGAGTACTCTAAAGATCTATCTTCATTGTTCTACCCAATTCGAAGCCATATTTTCCCAACATATTTTGCTTATTTATTTTGTTAATGAGATGCGATTATTTTTAGGAAAATAATTTCCAAATCATTAATTTTTCGCTAGCTCATCGGATGAATAAAATGCCATCATGAATTAACTTGAGCACGTACAATATGACTAAAAATTGGATGCGTATGTAATAAAATCGAAATTAACAACTGAGTCTAGGAGTTCTGAAATAACCCTCTTGATTTTCCATAAAGCAATCCTAGAGAAGCCAATTTGCCACGTAAGCAAATTAGCTAGGGATAGCACGCGTGGTGAGGAAGGTTGCATGGACAATAGTGCCAAACGTCAAGCATGTCATCATCTGCAAATCCAAGAGCAATGGGAGGATCACGCCGCGCCTATGAATGGTGTTCAGTCGCTGCGCATCTCCAGAAGGGAAACAGAATAAAGGACCAGAAGAAAAGTCATCATCTGACTTTGCTGGTCCAAGCGCCGCCCCCCCCCCACCCCCCCCCCAAAAAAAAAAAAAAAAAAACATGCGAAACGCATTTGGACAAGAATTGGAACACCCGTACGACCCGGGATTTAAATAACTGAAGACAAGCTGAAGGCGGTTAGCTTAGCCGGCAAGGATCGGACACTTTGTACTGATCATGCTTAGGTTTGATTCTCGCCGCTAATGGTCTCCCATTAATAAGTGAAATGCAGGTCCAGTATATGTCCTCAAAGTAAGCCAGCAACATGCCCTTATCCCCTTATCTTGAAAAGGAGTAATCTTCCTTTGGGTTAATTAGGAGTTAACGGTTCCCAATTCCTAACAAGTTCCGTTTGGAACTTGAAACCTACCCTTAGGTACGGGTTCCTCATTTTTGGAACTTCAAACCTACCCTTTCGCGCATTCTAGGGTTGGTTCCAGGGTTCCAACATGTTCTTTTTTCTTTCTTTTTTTTTTTTTTTTTTTCATTTTTCATTTTTCAGATTTTAACTATAACGAAGAAGGAAAGAGATAAACCAAAGCTTCTACATCCATAAATTACCAAAAATAGTTTCTTGGGAGCATAAGCATCATTAAAAAAAAAACACATTTCTGTCCCTTTGACTAATGCCGCTCCATAAGCAAACTATATTTTCATGCTGTTAGAATACCAAAGTTCACAAGCCCAGACATTATCAAGCCTAGAGGAAATGTATGCATTATTGGCTTGGAAAAAAAAATAAACCAATGAAGTTAGTTGTCGAGATTTCATGTACTTGCATCTAGAGTTGAGTTGAGATATATGCTATTCGCTAAAGACCTGACCAAGCACAAGAGTCTTCCCCTTGAATTCAACAGGAGTAAATGGGCTCTCATTGGTGAATATAGCACGGCCCTACAAGAACAGAAATCACATTGAACATTAAGCAAACAAGTCAAGTAATGAGTATTTATATATCGGGAAGAAAGAGATTGGCAAATTTCAGCAAGACAAAACTTGCGTGACGATGTTACCTTACTCCATTTATAAGCTTTTTCTGCTGTACATTCAGACTGTGAAGTTGGGTTGGAAAGAGCAAGAATGATGGGTTTCTGCAAATTTTGGACAAATCTAATTAAGCATCTTGTCCTTTAGATGGTAGGTGAAGTGGACAGAAGTGATACATACCTCATTCAGAGCAGCCATAGCTCAACCACATCTTCCGTAAAAGTGCTTCCCGCGCCTGATGTTCCAATTAACACCGTTGGTTTAATTACCTAAGACGATAAGAAAGCATTAAAATAAGAACCCTAGACAACAAAGAGAGACTTTGAGACCAGTCTGAGTTTATATATCCGGTGCCTACATTGTACATATCGAGGGGGGGGGGGCGCCCGTGTGAGCGAGAGAGAGAGAGAACCTTTACCGCATCAAAAAGTTCATTAATAGGCTCATGTTCATGAGCCCAAGGCTTCTTGAATTGCTGGAGTGATTCTCGGCGTGAATTAACTATCAGACCCTGCAAAAGAAAAGGTGCAAGGGTTTACCAATGGATGAATTAAAACAACTTTTACGGAAGATGTATCAATGTTTCCTATAATAAAATGCTACTTCAAATGAGATAAGAATAAGCAATTTAATCACAAAGTTAGTAGTACAAACTTGGGTTTTGTCTTTTTCATACAACCTATTGTAGAAGCATTAGTTCATACCTTAATTGAGTCCTTGACATTTATCAAAGCCTGTGACTGCAAAGCAATGTCTTGCACAAAAATCATCGAGTCTCCTCTTGAGCCCTTTGATACGGCAATCCTCTTTGCAAATGGGAAAATAAGAATCAAAATCCCCATCATTCCTCATACAATTTTATCCTTCCAATGTAAATTAGAAAGAACCAACACAGCCTTCGTCTAATAAACAAAAGGATCTCACTCCATCTCTAACCTTATTCTTTAGTCATTAATGAGAGCTTAACATACCGAAGATGCAGCCCGACTTCCAGGCTTTGATGCACCATGAGAAGCAGCTCTTCCAACTTTAGAGCCGCTTTTGGAAGGTAACCCTACCGGTATGGCTCTAGTTGATTCAAATGATTCTGCCAACAATATTTCAGGTTCAAAATAGAACGTGTGCGCATGTGCGCGCTTGAGAGAGAGAGAGAGAGAGAGAGAGAGAGAGAGCACCTTGGAATGTTCCATGAGGCTTCAATCGTTCAAGTGCAATAGCCAAAGCTGGGCCTTGAATGTCTTTCAAATGTTTCATAACCTGAACACAGCCGTCGCCATGATCACCACATACTAAAGAAGCCACACTTTTGCAATTTATTGCACATATACGTACCAAATTCATGTCCACTGACTCTCAAAATATCACCGAAGAATCCCTCTGCAGCTTTACGAACATCTGCCGACTTATCTTGAAAAGTTACAGCAGCAGTCCTTATCAATCTGAAGAAAAGGTTTGGGTCTAAAGAAGAGATATTATCGAAGCAGGTTATTTTGACATTGCAGTCATAGCAGTAGCAGCTAGTTTCAGTAGATGCACAGCATCGGGGAAATCGCTTAAGCGAGAAACTTGCTTTCCCAACCAATCAAAAAGATCCTTGCGCCCTTCAACCCCAAGCTTAGAATCCATTAGAGCAGCTGCAATGTACGGAACCTGTAGCAGAGGCCTCATCATGGTTCAGTGGGGCCATAAATAAAGCATAACCATATCCTACAGATACACACACAAGCATGAACACACGTCTCATAGAGAGAGACCATCTTATCAAGATTAACAGCTACAAGCCATGATTCCATTGCAGCCAAAGTGCATTCCCTCATATGCTTTTTATTGTCACCCAGGCATTTCAAAACATCAGAAAGAATACCCTACAAATAGAGAAAAGAACACTTCTGAGTATAATCAGCTTTTAACAACACAGAGAAAAAGTACATAATGCCAATAGGAAGATAAAAACCTTGTTGGACTTCTCAACCGCTGGACCCATTGCAAATGCGACACCACCAATGGTTGTCAAAGTTGCCATGACTAAATTCTTATTGCTGTCATACAGGCGTCCTTTGAGGGCACCAAGCAACTCAACTGCATATCAAAGCAATTGTTAACGAATGAGATCATCTTTTTTTTTTTTTTTTTTTGGTAAGTAAATAATTATTGAGCTTTAACCAATATTGTACAAAGCAGACTAGCACCAAAAACTTACACTCATAAGGCCAAACTAGTCCAAACGAGTGGAAGGGTGCCGCGAAAACAAATAACAACTACCAGACAAGGCAAACACAAAGCCAACAAAGGCGGCACAACCTAAACAACAGCTACAAAACAAAAGCCAAACAGCTCAGCCCATAAGAGGCAGCAACCAGTCACCAGCAGGAGCAGCATCCAGGGAGATTGCGCCCACCAGAAGCATACGCCCGCACTCGCATCCAGAGGAACAGCACCTAGCCACCAAAGCAGCCAAGAGTCAACATCTCCCAATTACAAGGCAGATTTAAGCACCACAGGGGAGAAGATAGAAGGGTCAATTTCCCAGCTACATTGTATCCTCCTATTACAAGTGTTGTCTTCCACATTAGAAAAGGTCAAGGCTTCGTCCTTGACGACTCTAATAAGGTGGTTCTTCAAGGCTAGGATCAACAAAGTCTTCTCCTTAAAGAGGATGTTGTTCCTCTCTTTCCATATCAAATGGCAAAGGGCACCAAAGGAGAAACGAGCGATGCTACGGTGGGAGTCTTTGCCCGTGAGGTACTTCAAGGCCCACCGAAGATTGTCCTGCCAAATATCATTCCTCCAAGGAAGGTTGCACCCAGCTGCCCAAAAGGCTACAAGAGCTGTAGTGGTGTGACAACCAAAAAACAAATGGTCTTTAGAATCCGGCCTAGAGTTGCAAAAAACACAGGAATCGTCATTAATTCTCCCATAGGACAAAAGAAGAACCTGGGCAGGAAGTCGGTTCTTGATAATGAGCCATAGGTTGAACTCATAGCGCAGAGTGAGAGAGCTTCTCCATACAAGAGAGTACCACGGGACCAAAGCTCTTTTCGGTCTAATGGTTTCCCACGCGGATGCAACAAAGAAGGTACCTATTGTGCTCTTTGTCCATCGGAAGCGATCTGGCCTCTGTGATATAGGGGGAAGGGGATACTCCCACACCTCCACCATAATCCTTACCTCACAGCCCTCAGGAGAGAAAAGGTTCGAAACCATGGCCTCCCTAGAAAGACCTAACCAGTAAATGTAGTTGTCCGAAAATAAAAGATTCAAAGGCCCTCTTGGATGCCAATAATCAAACCAAAGAAAGACAAAGCAACCATCTCCAATACACCATTTGAAGAATAGGCGAAAATCCCTCCTAAGAAGGAGCATGTTCTTTCAGGTCCACGAGCAAATGATGGGCTTGTTTACAACTCAAAAGTTTTTCCTCTTCAAGAAATTTGAGTGGATCCACTTACACCATAAGGATTCATTGTCGGTGAAAATGATCCATATATGTTTTAGCATGTATGCGGTATTACAATCCCGCAACTTGCGTATGCCTACCCCCCCTTCTTTCTTAGGAAGACAAACATCATCCTAGGATACTTTCGCTCCTCCTCTTCTTAGCCCCGGGCCTTTCCAAATGAACTATCTTAGGATTTGCTCAATGCAATCCAACACAGCTCTAGGAATTATAAACACACTAGCTCAATAAGCTTGGATGGCATGAAGGACTGACCTTATAAGTTGTAACCGGCCTACAAAGGACATAAATCTTTAAGTCCAAGATTGCACCCTCGTAGTTATACAGTTGACAAGCGATATACAATCCGCCTTCCCAAGTCTAGTGGTGATGATGGGAACTCTAAGGTAACGAAATAGGAGCTTCCCCTCTTGAAACCCAAAAATATGGAGTATTTGGGAGCAATCAACTTCTGTCCCCCCAGCAAGGAAAACTCCGCTCTTGTTTAGATTGGGTCTCAACCCACTCCATTTTGAAAAGATTCTCAAACCTTCCTTGAGGAGGGAAACCAAGGCCACATTTGCTTCATAGAAGAGAAAGACATCATCCGCAAAGAAAATGTGAGATAAGCCCGTGTCTTTACACCTCCAGAAGAATTTAAGGCCAAGTTGTCTAGATTGATGAAGAAGGATCCCAGAAAAAACCTCCATAGCCAAAGTAAACAAATAAGGAGATAAGGGGTCACCTTAGCGAAGTCCGCGTCCACTCACAAAGAAGCAATCAGTTCTCCATTTAAGGCAATGGAGAATCTGGGAGTGCGAACACAAATCATGATCAGCTTAATCAAGTGATCTAGAAACCCAAAAGCATAAAGGGTAAACTCCAAGAAATCTCAATCCAAAGTATCATAAGTCTTTTGAAAATCCACTTTCGTAGCACATTTAGGCAAATAAGTCCCAAGGTGGAAACCACTAAATAACTCTTGAGCGAGTAGAATATTATCTCCAATTCGTCTACCCTTTACAAAGGCGCTTTGGGCAAGGCTGATTACATCTTGAAGCACTGCAGCAACTCGATTAACCAGAAGCTTGGTAATGCACTTATAAATCGTATTGCAGCAAGCAATCGGCCTATAGTCAGAGACTGTGGAAGCATTGGGAACCTTAAATACCAACACTAAAATGGTATTATTGATCTTCCTAAGAATCCTTCCAGAAGTGAAGAAGTCTTTAATCGCTGTAAGAACCAACAGGTCAATTGTCTCCCAATTAAGTTTGAAAAATTTCGCATTGATGGCATCTAGTTCGGGAGCCTTACCACAAGGCAAAGAGAAACAGTATCTCGGATTTCAAGATCAAAAATAGGTCGGGATAGGGATTTAACTTGTTTGTCACTGAGGGTGCGTTGCAGTACCACTTGGATCTCCTGGACAGAAGGATGCCTTGAAAGTTCTCTCGATGCAAGGATGTCCTAGAAGTGGTCTATAAACCACTGCCGAACCAAGCCTGGTTCGGTGATTGTATTTCCCTCATCATCACGAACTGAAAGGATTATGTTCCTTAAAGCTCGCTTGTTGACCGAGTGGTAGAAAAATTTTATGTTCTGGTCCTCCTCCTTTAGCCATCTACTCCTGGACTTTTGCTTGAAGAAGGACTCTTTTTGCTCATCGAGAGCTAAAAATTCCCCCAACCGGCACTTCTCTCACTTAGCAAGCACTAGACTTGTTGGGTCTTGCTGAAGGGCGTCTTGAGCTATCCATAAGTAACTCTAGCCTTTGCTGACCTAGCGGAGATATTCGAGAAAGAATCCTTGTTGATATGCTTTAGCCGGCCCATGAGAATTTTGAGTTTGCTAACCAAGATGTACATTGGAACTCCCGCACCTGGTTGCTCCCAAACCCGAGCAACAATTGTGCTAAAGTGTGGATGCTTCATTAGGAAGTTGAAAATCTTAAAATGTTTCTTCTGGTGAGAAGGGGCCAACACTCTCACAACCATTGGAGAATGGTTTGAGATGCCCGGGGCTAGGAATGAAGCTTCCGAATAGGAGAAAACCTGGCTCCACTTGTGATTGACAAGTACTCTATCGATCTTTCTTAGCTTACGATTGACTCCAAATAAAGCAACCCAAGTATATCGATAACCAACATACCTAAGGTCTTCTAGCTCCGCTTGGGCTAGACACTGGCCAAACTCATCAAACGAAGGTAACCAAATATCCAAACTGCCCACATGGTCAGATGGGTCTTTGATGTCATTAAAATCGCCTGCAACTAGCCAAGCCGTATCCTACTTGAGGGAGCTAGTGCTAACGAGTTCCACCCACAGAGGACGCCGAGTCATAAAGGTGTGCTCAACATAGATGACTGAGATTTCACAAACCTTGCTAGAGTTGAGATACTTGAGCCTGCCGTGAATAGCCTGCACATTGGTCAAAGAAACACCAAACTCCACCTGCATCGGATTCCAACCAACCTAGATTCTCCCTCTATGGGAGTACTCATAGTTGTTCAACCAACTCCAGCCAGACAAAAGATTAGCAGAAATGGACGCAAAAAGAGCCCCTGGTACTTTAGTCTCCAAAATACCCACAAAACAAATGTTATTAGTAATGACAAAGCTACGCACCTTGGCCTGTCTTAAGGGGTCCACCATACCCCTAACATTCTAAAAGCCTATGTACATATCTACAACCCAAAAAGGAGAACAAGGCGGAGATAGAATTACCTTCGTTTGCCAATCCTTTGATGACTAGTCCCTGGCTTAGGGACTGTAGGAGGAGGCGGAGTAGGGGAAGGATCCGGCGACTTAACTAGTTGAGCATTGTCCTTACTTCCAACAAGGTGTAGAGGCGGGGAAAGAGGACATGCCAACCCATGGTCTTCTTCAGCCGAGTTGCTCACCTGGCTAGCGACGTCAAAGTTCTCCAGATCATCATCCAAGCTCGAGACTGAGGTAGAGGATGAAGATCCCTGCGTGTTGCCCTTACAAGTTGGACCAAGAGGAGAGGAAGTATCTCCAGCCTTTGGTAGAGTACTCTGTCCCTTCCAGGTAGATCAAGAACCAGTAGCCATCCTTGCCCCATGGAGAGGGCTCTCTTGATGAAACGATAGTCACCTCCCTAGGAATCTCATATAGCACCTTCCCCTCTAAAGGTTGCTTCTTCTTCCTTGCTCCTACCTGCTTCTAAGCCGTCTCCGAGGTTCCTAGATTAGTAAACAACGGCGGGTCAGAGGCAAGAGCCTTCTTGCGAGCAGCAGGGCTCACACGGGTAGGGTCCTGAAGAGAAGTTTCTTCACAGACAACCGGAGATGCCAGGACCGCACATCTATAGCCAAAAGTACCGCATCTTGGGCACAACACTGACCTCCATTCGTACTCAATGGTCACCGTACGGGTTTCCCCATTGAGAACAACATCCACAGAATTGCAACGAGGCTGCAAAGCAGAGATTTCAACACAAACCCTTTTGTTCGATTCTAAGGTCGACATAAAGAGGTTTGCCCACCGCACTAGCAAGAGCGCTAATCCACGATGCCGACCACATAGCAAGGGGGATATCCTTGAGTTTAATCCAAATTGGAATGGAAGTTTGGTTATGCTTCCTTAGCACCAAAAAGGGACGAATGAGATCATCTTGATATACAAAAAATATGAAAATCAACTTTTATCAAACTTGTCAAAACAAGAGTTGGAATCAGTGTTATTTAGGATCAACCATCTTATACCAGTTCCATTTGGTTGAATGCGCTTGTTGGCCTCCTCCAACATTTTGTTGACAGCTTCAATGGATTCAAGATAAACCCGGAGATTGAAAGTTGTATGCACTGATATGATCATTATTTTGCTTATTGCTTATTATCATGAAGAATATTTAAAAAAACCAGAAGTTAGAGATAGGATGAACAATTTCATCACTTAGATGCCAAACCTTCCAATCTGAACTTTCCAAATTCTTCAGCAAGGAAGGGGTGATCTTCCCACTTATATCTTCACGAGGCAGGCCATCTACCCCACCCGAAGACACAGTCGACATGGAGTTAGAGGCCTTAACAGTTTTTCTCGGAACACCGACACTACCCTACAGGATTTTCACATGTAGATACTTCCAGCAAGCACTTAAAAAGCAATATAAAATAGTCTAAACATCAGTATGATATACCTCAAATGGATTCTTCTCAAACTCTAAATCAAGTGCACTAAGTGTGGCATCCCAAAATTCAATGACAAGCCATAAGGTGTGTTAAAGTCTTTAATTAGGTGATAGAATTTCTTTTGGCTTATGCCTTAGCCAATTTGTCTTTTAATTAGATGATTTGTGCTCGTGATTGTGGAAATTAAAAATTAATGGATTAATAGATTAATGCTTGGCCATATGATTTAAATTTCAATAATCAAAAATATTCCAAGACTTTGGCCAAGATGAAATTTGAATTTAGAAATATTTATAGAAAGGAATTCAAAAAAAAAAAAAAAAAGAAGAGAAAAGAGGGTTATTTTTGGAATGGGCCTTGGACCCATTGGCCTAAAGCTTGGTGGGCCAAGCTAGTCGGCCCATTAGAGCCCAAGAGGAGGAATTCGACCAGCCCAAGGGAGTGGCCGGATGGGCCTAAGCCCAAGCCCATTCAAATTCAAATTTAAAAACCCAAAATGACAAGTGGCAAGGGACAAGAGCATGCATTGGTTGGTCATTAGGTGGATCAATCATTGCAAATGATGGGATTAAGGGATATAAAAAGAGAGAGAGAAGAGGAGTGGCCGGTTCCTCTAGCTCCATTCGGTCGAGAGAAGTGAGAGGGAGAGAGAGATTTCGAGAGGAAGAGAGAGGAGGCGGAGCCGAGAGGGAGGTGCAGCCGTGTGCTCGCCGTTCGTTCGCCGTCCGTACGCCGTCGTTCATTGCCGTTTGTTCCTCTTTAAAGCAAGTGGGGTCCTTAACTTCTCTTGCATGTCTGTTTTGTTGGTTGCATGTTCGGTTTTAGGTGTGATTTGAGCGAAAAACCGAGGTAAGGGTTGGATGTGTTCAAGCTATGTGACTGTTTTCGTTTGGTTTGTGGTAGTCAGTATCTTAGTCGAGCTTGCATGTGTACTTGGAGTGCGATTTTGGCTTCGGTGTCTTCATGAAAGTTGAAGCTAACATCTTGAAGTATGACATACTCGAATTTCATGGAAAACGATGGTGATATGTGGGGTCAAAAGCTTTGTTATACGGAGACCTCAGATCTGTGAAATCTTCACTGACCTTTTGTTGATTTCTTGGTTGCATGTTGATTTCTGTTGGAGATCTCACTTTGTTGTCTTCTTGAAAGTTGTAGGAAACACCTTAAACTCCAACATACTCAAATTTGAAGCAAAAAGAACAAGTTTAGCTTGGTGAATCGGCTAGATCTTGGAAATAATGATTCTGGTTAAGTATCTCGAGACACCCGAGACTTCATGGACTAAAATGGTGACCATAATCTGGTTATTTGGTCTAGATCTCTTCATGAAACTTGTAAAGGACACCTTGGTACATAACATACTCAAATTTCAGAAGAAACGAAAGAGAATAGATGGGTGAAATCTAGAAATTTCGGAGGAGTGTGTTCTGGACGTCGCGGTCGTGGTTCCAGAAGCTTCGTAGGGTTGTAGAAATTAATCTAAAAGAATTTGGCTTAGAGTTCTTCATGAGAAATGCACGAAAATGTGTTGGCTATAATCCAGTAAAAATTTCGTAATTTTTGAAGGCCATATGAGTATTTTAATCGAATTTATTTGGAAACTGTGCAAGTCTGGCCATTATCCGAATATAAGGTGCTATTTTGTGAAAATTGTGAAATTATGAGAAATTCAATTTGGCCACGAATTTTGTATGAAATTGTGATTCTATTTGTTTGTTTAATGATTTTTGAGTATCATGATTTTGGGAAAATCATAGATATTAAATTTAATATTTATTTATGGAAATAAATAAATATAATAATAAAATAATAATAAAATAATAATAAAATAGATTTTTATTTGGCCATGGATTCAACTTCATTTGTGTGGCACTTGTGTGATGAGGTCTTTGTACATGTATTAAGCTGAAATGCATATGTGATAAAGCTTTGGCATGTGTATGACATGTGAATTGAAATGCAAGTGTGATTTGTTTGATGCCATGCCAATTGCCATGTTAAATCGAGATAAAAGGATAAATGTGGATGAGGAAGAGGTTGTGGTGGAGGATGATGTCTGGTGGCCGAGTGGCATAATTCCGAGAGATTCCCGGGAGTTTCGGGATGCCCAAAGGTTCGAATGAGTCGATGCCCTTTGGATGCCCGGTTGTATTATGAATACATGCCTGAGGTTTTCCCGGGAGTGTCGGGATGCCCGGTTGTATTATGATACATACCCGGAGGGTGAGGGGTTGTATCATTATGCATGCCCGGAGGGCGAGGGGTAACCATTTTCATGGCGAGCCCGGAGATTCCTCGTGATGCGGGTGGGGTGCGAGATGCCCAGAGGTTCGAATAAGTCGATGCCCTTTGGATGCCCGGTTGTATCTTGGATACATGCCCGGATGCCTCGTGATGCCAGTTGGGATACGAGATGCCCGGAATGTGGGGGTGCCGGATGCCCGGTTGTATCTTGGATACATGCCCGGATGGTTCTCGCGATGCCAAGATTGGACGCGAGTAATGAATGGGGGACGCAAACATTGGTCCCGGGAATGAGAAATGTGGCGGTCCAAGATGAAATTGGAATTAAATCATGCATGGTGATATATGTATGGCATGACGCATGATGATGATGATGATGATGATGATGATGATGATGATGATGATGATGATGATGATGATGATGATGATGATGATGATGATGATGATGGTGATGATGATGATATGCATGATGATGATGATGATGATGATGATGATGATGATATGCATGATGATATGCATGATGATGGTGATAATATGTGATATGATATGATGATCACCCATGGTATGAGATGCATGATGATATGCATGATGATGATGATGATATGTGATGTGATATGATGATCACCCATGGCATGAGATGCATGATGATATGCATGATAATGATGATATACGACATGATATGATGATGAAATATGATATGCATGATGATATGCATGATGTTGATGATAATGATAATGATATATGATATGGCGTGATAACATGTGTGTTGTGATGATGTCATGTGAATATAACATGTATAATATGATGATGCATGATAGTATGTGCATGGTTTCAAGGTAAGTAATGCCTGCAATGCATGTATGACTTGTATGATGCATTGAGTGGTTATTGGATTCATTTACCTGCTGAGTGGTTGTACTCACCCCTTTTGGGGACCAACATTTCAGACAATTAGTAGATGGTCCCGAACGGTTGGATGTGACCGTGAGGAGGAAGATAGCAAGGGAAGGAGCTTTTGGACGCCGACACTGATCGATGGACTTAAAGTGTATGACTGTTGGAGGAAATGTCGGTCATCTTTTAGAGTGTAGCCGAATATAGAAGACTACGGCATTTTGATGTACCGATGAATGTTGTCCATCCGATTTAAGTAAATAAAAAGTGTACGGCTTTAACTTTTATAAAACGTTTAGTAGGTGTGCATCGTTTTCGAATATAAGGAAGGGAGTTTGTTGGACGTGCTTCCGTTATGTGAATTGCGCAAGGGACCTATCAAAAAAAAAAAAAAAATGTAAACCCCAGGGTTGTATGGACCCGCTGCAATTGAAAATGGTATCAGAATAATATGTTAATAAGGAAAGTGAATGGTAAGCGATGTGGCGACCCTAATCGGATCGGGGGCCGTCGAGGGGTGTCACATCCTCTTTGTTGGTATCAGAGCTATGGTCTATTTGGAGTGATAAGGTGCCTCAGATGGAAATGAGGATAGAAAGATGCACACCATAGGATATAAAACGGAATGATTGAACAACGGGTGATGGGTATTCACTCGTAGATCGCTGGTAACTAGTGTGATTTTGCTTTTGTGTGTCAGTAACATTCTATGTTACTTATGTGACTTTAGTAAATAACCTTAATTAGTGATTTGACTAGTGACACCGAGTTACAAATTATTCTTGAGGCAAATGCTTGGAAAACTCGCAGGAAAATCATGGTACGAGCTAGAAGTGCTCATCCATTGAGGGCTGAACCTCGAATGGAAGATATCCTGCAAGCATTGGCCAATATTGGAAATCTGATGGAAAGGCAAGTGCAGCAACAACCCGGAGTGGAACGTCGCCCTCAGGGACTGGTGGAACAATTCCTAAAGTTGAAACCACTTAAGTTTAGTGGAATAGGAAGTCCTGAGGAGGCGGAACAATGGATTGATGGAATGGAACAGATTTTCCGGTTGTTGGACTGTAGTGATGCTGAGAAAATAGTTTTGGCAGAGTACCAGCTGGAGGGAAATGCAAAGTTTTGGTGGAGAGCTTCGAGGGATACGATCTTTCCACCAAAACCGATGTGAACGGGATGAGTTTGTTAGGGCTTTCAATAGGAAGCATTTCTCTGATTGTGCCAAGGATAGAAAGATCACTGAATTTGTTCAGTTAGAACAAAGAGAGCCGACAAAGAGACCAAGTATGAGGCAAAATTTTCTGAATTGTCTAGGTATGCTCCTAGGTTGGTTGAGGATCGAGAGGAAAAGGCTAAGAGATTCCTGAAAGGATTAAGGACTGATATTAGAAAACAATTGGTGCCTTTGAATATAAGGGATTATAATGAGATTTATGAGAGGGCACAGTTGGTGGAGCAAGAGTTAGTGAGAGAGCAATCGAATCTAAGAAACAAATGACCTTTAGTGATGTTCGAAGGGTAAGAGACCTTATCCCGATCAAGGTCAGCCTTGGGAATCTAAGAAGAGGAATAATTTTGGGAATTCTAGAAAGGTCAGGAGTGGTCCGATTCTAGGAAGAGCACCCTACCAAAGGTAACATTTGTCGAGATGTGGTGGACAACATGGACCAGGACCTTGTAATGATCGATTGAAATGTTTTGGCTGTGGGCAGAGAGGTCACTTTAAGAAAGATTGTCCACAAGGAAGGTTGCAACCGAATGTTAGCTCAGTGCGACAGGTACAACAAAGTACTATTGGACCAAATCCACCAAGAAATCCACAGAGGCCACCACCACGAGGAAGGGTGTATATGGTCGCTCAAGAGGAAGCGGGAGCTTCCAAAAGTGTCATCTCAGGTATGATTTTGATAAAGGGATAAGAAGGCATATGCGTTATTTGATATGAGTGACACGCATTCATTTGTGTCCGAAAAATATAGATGATTGTGAGGAGTAGGAACAAATCTCTAGATATGCCTCTTTGTATTTCTACATCGCTGAAAGACATGTTGTTATCTACGTTGGCATGTGAGATGAGTGAGATAACCCTAGGAGAATGACCTCTGGAAATGGACTTGATAGTGATAGTTATGTATGACTTTGACGTCATCGTAGGAATGGACTAGCTCCGTAAGTAATGGACTAGGATGAATGATCTCCTGAGATAGTACTTACTCGTGCGCTAAGGATAAAACCGTGAGGCTAAGAATGGGATAAGCCAAAATGGATAATAACTCTGTAAGTTAATCCTTATTGAAACGAGACCATTCAGTAGATGTGTAGTTTGGGTTCGAACCAAGCGAAAGCTGGTGTACTTGTAACGTCCCGGTTTGATGAGGGCGGGGAGTGGACGCCGAGGTCAGAGAACTTGAACAAGGAGCGGCTCCTGGTAGGCTTCTAGAATGGCAAAAGGGGGCAGGAGTGAACCAAACTATGAACTGAACTGGAAAGGTAGTGTTTCTGGGATAATTTTATCAGAGTGGCGCAGAGGAAGCGTGGTTAAGCTTGTAGAACTCTTGTTGTGAAAGAGAAAGATGGTTGATGTAGTTGTGCTTTGATAATAGGCAATTGAATCATGTAATTGTTAAGAGTAAGTACTCATTTCCTAGAATTGATGACCTATTTGACCAACTGCAAGGAAGTTTGGTCGTTGATTGACTTGAGATCAGGATATCAGTTAAGGATTAAGAAAGAAGACATTTCTAAGACCATATTTAGGACTCGCTATGGACACTATGAGTTCATAGTCATGCTATGTGGATTGATGAATGCCTTAGCAGTATTCATGGATTTGATGAATAGGATATTTAAGCCTTATTTGGATCAAATTGTGATGGTCTTCATTTGATGATATCCTGATATATTCTAAAGGACCTGAAGAGCATGCGTAGCATTTAAGCTTAGTGTTGCAAGCAAGGCTTAAGAAGTGAATTATGAAGAGCGAGTTATGAATTTGAGGATTAAGTTATGATCATTTGAGCTAAGTAGTGACTTCCTATTTGAGGATTTCATTGGAAGTCTTGATGCGTTACATGGAGATATTTAGTATGTATAGATTGATCTTGGAAGTCATGAGTTTGAGTGGTCATATGAGACATGGAATTATTTGTGGTTTATATATTGGAATGATAGGTTTAATTGATGGTGATCGACTTTTAATTTTAGGTGATGATCTCAGTTTGAAAAAGATTTGGTGGAATTAGTGAACATGATCATTTGTGGTTATAGTCTTTCCAAGGTGAAATGGTGGAAGTTCAAATTGTGGATTTGATGAGTGATTAGTCTAAGTGATGATCACTTAGGATGAGATCTGAGATATATTCGGTGGAAACTAGACAAGTTTTATTTTGGTGGATTGTCGATCTTTGAATTGAATGAGTCTTGGTGGACTATAGATATTTGAATCGAAGGAACGATGTTATATTTTAGGCTTGAATTCATGTTGCAATGAAGGTGTAGTGAATGTCCTTGTTGGACTGAACCAAATGAGTTATTGGTGGTGCTGATCTTGATGGATCTAGGCTTGAATTGATGGTGACTAAGGTATAGGAACGATTTGGCTAAATGGTGTGTTAGATTAGAAATACTTGAGTCTGGATGTTTTCAAAGCTCTAAGATTTCACATGCAAACTACTTTGAAAATCTTGAGGTTGGGACCGAGTTTGGTGACTCGCTGATGCGTTGATTTCGGTATTTCAAGAAAGGCTTAGGATTTTGGTATTTCAAAGTTTTTAGTTTTAAAAATCCTTACAATGGGACCAATATTATCAACTCGCCGAACTATGATTTTCAATACTTCAAGAAATGCTTATGGTTTTTGGAGAAAATTATCACCTGTACATTCCAAGTTTTGAACTTCAATCGAAGAGCAGATTTTGATTGTGAACTGTTTTAGGAAATCTCTTGAATTTCATCAAAATTTATGAGTACTGTGACACCGTGCCCAAATATTGTAAGAAATGTTTTCTATTTCAAAGATTTCTGAACTTTTCATAGAAAACATTCCAACCCATTGGAGTTGGGATTGTGATTGGAATTTTTGCCAACATACCGATTTAAATTTACTAAGGGTTTTGATAAAGTATTTTATTTCACGCCGCGATGCAAGTGACTCGAGGTTTTACACGTGGATCCCGAAAAACATTTGAAATTTAAACGTGATCATGGATTTTATGGATTTGGTATCATGCTTTGATTTTGTGAATTGGTTTCAACAATATGAGGTTTACCTATTCTCAAATACTATCATTGTTATACCGCTGTGTCTTTGAAATTCCTATTTTACATTATTTGATATCATGAGGTGGGATTTTCAAGAACTCAAAGGATTTTCCACATTGGTGATTTGAAAACGTTTTGACATGGAAATGACATATGATTTTAAAGCTTGCTGTTATTGTTGAATGCTTTTGAAAACCTCAGTTCGTATTGTTTGATTTCATAAAGGAAGATTTTCAAGCGTTCAAAAGAAATTTCAGATGTGGTTATTGTTTTAAAACTGTTTATGGAGTTGAGATAAATTAAGATATGTTAAGAGCTTGCATCCTGAACTTAAGAAGAAGTATCAGCCTGATCTAGGACACATACTCGATCATGAAGCCATCAAAATAGATGGGAAAGTGAGGTACATTAAGGAGCCTATGCAAGTATTGGATCGGAAGGAACAAATTCTCAGAACCAAGAGAATTCTATTGGTTAAGATATTATGGCGATATCATGATGTGGAGGAAGCCACATGGGAGAGTGTAAATGAGATGAGAGAAAGGTACTCTCACTTATTTCGAGGGACATAAGAAATGTCTAATTTCGAGGACGAAATTCTCTAAGAAGGGGAGAGTTGTGGCATCCCAAAATTCAATGACAAGCCATAAGGTGTGTTAAAGTCTTTAATTAGGTGATAGAATTTCTTTTGGCTTATGCCTTAGCCAATTTGTCTTTTAATTAGATGATTTGTGCTCGTGATTGTGGAAATTAAAAATTAATGGATTAATAGATTAATGCTTGGCCATATGATTTAAATTTCAATAATCAAAAATATTCCAAGACTTTGGCCAAGATGAAATTTGAATTTAGAAATATTTATAGAAAGGAATTCAAAAAAAAAAAAAAAAAAAAAGAGAAAAGAGGGTTATTTTGGAATGGGCCTTGGACCCATTGGCCTAAAGCTTGGTGGGCCAAGCTAGTCGGCCCATTAGAGCCCAAGAGGAGGAATTCGACCAGCCCAAGGGAGTGGCCGGATGGGCCTAAGCCCAAGCCCATTCAAATTCAAATTTAAAAACCCAAAATGACAAGTGGCAAGGGACAAGAGCATGCATTTGTTGGTCATTAGGTGGATCAATCATTGCAAATGATGGGATTAAGGGATATAAAAAGAGAGAGAGAAGAGGAGTGGCCGGTTCCTCTAGCTCCATTCGGTCGAGAGAAGTGAGAGGGAGAGAGAGATTTCGAGAGGAAGAGAGAGGAGGCGGAACCGAGAGGGAGGTGCAGCCGTGTGCTCGCCGTTCGTTCGCCGTCCGTACGCCGTCGTTCATTGCCGTTTGTTCCTCTTTAAAGCAAGTGGGGTCCTTAACTTCTCTTGCATGTCTGTTTTGTTGGTTGCATGTTCGGTTTTAGGTGTGATTTGGGCGAAAAACCGAGGTAAGGGTTGGATGTGTTCAAGCTATGTGACTGTTTTCGTTTGGTTTGTGGTAGTCAGTATCTTAGTCGAGCTTGCATGTGTACTTGGAGTGCGATTTTGGCTTCGGTGTCTTCATGAAAGTTGAAGCTAACATCTTGAAGTATGACATACTCGAATTTCATGGAAAACGATGGTGATATGTGGGGTCAAAAGCTTTGTTATACGGAGACCTCAGATCTGTGAAATCTTCACTGACCTTTTGTTGATTTCTTGGTTGCATGTTGATTTCTGTTGGAGATCTCACTTTGTTGTCTTCTTGAAAGTTGTAGGAAACACCTTAAACTCCAACATACTCAAATTTGAAGCAAAAAGAACAAGTGTAGCTTGGTGAATCGGCTAGATCTTGGAAATAATGATTCTGGTTAAGTATCTCGAGACACCCGAGACTTCATGGACTAAAATGGTGACCATAATCTGGTTATTTGGTCTAGATCTCTTCATGAAACTTGTAAAGGACACCTTGGTACATAACATACTCAAATTTCAGAAGAAACGAAAGAGAATAGATGGGTGAAATCTAGAAATTTCGGAGGAGTGTGTTCTGGACGTCGCGGTCGTGGTTCCAGAAGCTTCGTAGGGTTGTAGAAATTAATCTAAAAAGAATTTGGCTTAGAGTTCTTCATGAGAAATGCACGAAAATGTGTTGGCTATAATCCAGTAAAAATTTCGTAATTTTTGAAGGCCATATGAGTATTTTAATCGAATTTATTTGGAAACTGTGCAAGTCTGGCCATTATCCGAATATAAGGTGCTATTTTGTGAAAATTGTGAAATTATGAGAAATTCAATTTGGCCACGAATTTTGTATGAAATTGTGATTCTATTTGTTTGTTTAATGATTTTTGAGTATCATGATTTTGGGAAAATCATAGATATTAAATTTAATATTTATTTATGGAAATAAATAAATATAATAATAAAATAATAATAAAATAAAATAAAATAGATTTTTATTTGGCCATGGATTCAACTTCATTTGTGTGGCACTTGTGTGATGAGGTCTTTGTACATGTATTAAGCTGAAATGCATATGTGATAAAGCTTTGGCATGTGTATGACATGTGAATTGAAATGCAAGTGTGATTTGTTTGATGCCATGCCAATTGCCATGTTAAATCGAGATAAAAGGATAAATGTGGATGAGGAAGAGGTTGTGGTGGAGGATGATGTCTGGTGGCCGAGTGGCATAATTCCAGAGATTCCCGGGAGTTTCGGGATGCCCAAAGGTTCGAATGAGTCGATGCCCTTTGGATGCCCGGGTTGTATTATGAATACATGCCCAGAGGTTTTCCCCGGGAGTGTCGGGATGCCCGGTTGTATTATGATACATACCCGGAGGGTGAGGGGTTGTATCATTATGCATGCCCGGAGGGCAGGGGTAACCATTTTCATGGCGAGCCCCGGAGATTCCTCGTGATGCCAGGTGGGGTGCGAGATGCCCAGAGGTTCGAATAAGTCGATGCCCTTTGGATGCCCGGTTGTATCTTGGATACATGCCCGGATGCCTCGTGATGCCAGTTGGGATACGAGATGCCCGGAATGTGGGGGTGCCGGATGCCCGGTTGTATCTTGGATACATGCCGGATGGTTCTCGCGATGCCAAGATTGGACGCGAGTAATGAATGGGGACGCAAACATTGGTCCCGGGAATGAGAAATGTGGCGGTCCAAGATGAAATTGGAATTAAATCATGCATGGTGATATATGTATGGCATGACGCATGATGATGATGATGATGATGATGATGATGATGATGATGATGATGATGATGATGATGGTGATGATGATGATATGCATGATGATGATGATGATGATGATGATGGTGATGATGATGATATGCATGATGATGATGATGATGGTGATGATGATATGCATGATGATATGCATGATGATATGCATGATGATGGTGATAATATGTGATATGATATGATGATCACCCATGGTATGAGATGCATGATGATATGCATGATGATGATGATGATATGTGATGTGATATGATGATCACCCATGGCATGAGATGCATGATGATATGCATGATAATGATGATATACGACATGATATGATGATGAAATATGATATGCATGATGATATGCATGATGTTGATGATAATGATAATGATATATGATATGGCGTGATAACATGTGTGTTGTGATGATGTCATGTGAATATAACATGTATAATATGATGATGCATGATAGTATGTGCATGGTTTCAAGGTAAGTAATGCCTGCAATGCATGTATGACTTGTATGATGCATTGAGTGGTTATTGGATTCCTTTACTCGCCGAGTGGTTTCTACTCACCCTTTTGGGGACCAACATTTCAGATTAGTAGATGGTCTGAACGGTTGGATGTGACCGTGAGGAGGAAGATAGCAAGGGAAGGAGCTTTTGGACGCCGACACTGATCGATGGACTTAAAGTGTATGACTGTTGGAGGAAATGTTGGTCATCTTTTAGAGTGTAGCCGAATATAGAAGACTACGGCATTTTGATGTACCGATGAATGTTGTCCATCTGATTTAAGTAAATAAAAAGTGTACGGATTTAACTTTTATAAAACGTTTAGTAGGTGTGCATCGTTTTCTGAATATAAGGAAGGGAGTTTGTTGGACGTGCTTCCGTTATGTGAATTGCGCAAGGGACCTATCAAAAAAAAAAAATGTAAACCCCCAGGTTGTATGGACCCGCTGCAATTGAAAATGGTATCAGAATAATATGTTAATAAGGAAAGTGAATGGTAAGCGATGTGGCGACCCTAATCGGATCGGGGGCCGTCGAGGGGTGTCACACTAAGCAAGGCCGGTTTGACATTTGCAACAAAGGGGGGCAGCTGGGCGAGCGACGAGTGACATCGAGGGGCTGGGCGAGTGGTGAGTGGCATCCAGGTGGTTGGGCGAACGGTGAGCGGTGTCAAGGTGGCTAGGAGGGGCGAGTTGTGTCAAGGCGAGCAACGTCGAGGCGGATGGGCAAGCCATGAGCAGCATCGAGGTGGATAGGCAAGCGAGCGGCCTCCACCAGGGGACAAGCAGCATCCAGCGGCGGCGTCGACGACAAGCAGTTAAGCCGCAAGGCGAGCAACGTCCGGTGACATCGAGGGCAAGCAACATCAGCGACGGGCAGAGGAAGAGAACGAGAGAGACTCAATTTTGTGTGAACGTGTGAACAGTGAAGTGATTTGGGGCTTTCTTTTGGAGCCCTAACCAGAATTGGAAATCGGAACCGGTCCCTTTAGAAACGAGAACCATGCTCACCCTTACGGTTAATGTCACGAAAAAATCTAAATTGATACACGTGTGATAAATTTATTTCAAACTAATTTTTTTACCACTAAAAACTCCAAATTAATATATTTATGACAAATTTTCGTTAAATTTTACCATCAAATGATTGACTTAAATGACATGTAACAATTGATGAGTGTATCAATTTGAAATTTTACTTGGTATTAATTTTTGTTTTTCATGGTATTATTCAAATTTAACAAAAACTAACATTGGGTAAATTTATTACAAATGTTTCAATTTTGGGTTTTTGTAATAAAAAAATGTTTTGAGTAAATTTGTCACATTTATACTAATTGGGGGTTTTGGGTAGTCAAAAATTAATTTGAGTTAAATTTGTTATGGGTGTATCAATCCCTCTCTCTTTTGACTAAACTTTTTGCTAAAAAAAATAAAGTGACTCAAGATAATCATCATTTTTTAGGTACAAGACATGCAAAGAGATGATAAATTGATTCGGTTTGATCGGGCTGACGAGCCATCCAAATTCAATTAGGCTTTCAATGGGGTTTTCAACACAGGATGGGTTTATGGTCCATTGACGAGTAACTTATTAGACAGTGGCAAACTTAGACTTTTAGATTTAGGGAGTCCTTGGGCAAGAAAACAAAAGACTGACATGAAAATGACTTGTACAATCTTGGGGAGAAATCCAGAAAATCAAGGCGAAACTTCACAAAATATAGCTCATTATAAATGAATTTGGCACTAAATACCCTTGGACCCACCTCTGCCCGTGGAGCTTGAGATGGACCTGAGATTCAATGTAATATTCATAATAGAAAAGTTTTTTTTTTTTTTTTTAAATAACAAACTTCTCAAATTAATAAAGTTAAAATTATATTTCAATATAAATAAAATTCGAGTTTTAATATAATAAATTCAAAATAACAAAAAAAAAAAAAATAATAACAACTTATTTATAATTTAATCTTATTTTTATTTATATTCTCAAATTAATTTTTTTCTTATAATATAAATTCAAGATATAAATATAAATAAATACAAATTTTAGGTATTTTAGTATTTTAGCAATACTAGTACAATTTATTATTTAATAAAAGTTTATTAAAGAATGATGGAAGGGAAAAATAAATAAAAAGAAAAAAATTAAAAAAAGAGAGGAAAGAATAAAAAAATGAATAAAAATGAAGTAGGCAAGAATGTCGTGAGAAATTTTTACCATTTCTTTTTTCGCAACTTTTCGATTCATTTATATTGATATGCCACTTATACAGACAATGTACATTACATAATATAAATATATATATGAATTTATCACTATAATTCACCAAATAATAGATAGAATATAACAAAATCTATGAATATATCCAGTCTAATCCCAATTAAAAATTCAGACAACCAAACGTAACTTAAAAGAATTTGACAATTTTTGTGATAGTCATTTTACGACTGATAATCTTGTTCGAAATTTGAAAAATGCAAAGCTTTTGGAGCAATGATAATGGCAACTAATTCGAGATGGATGATTTTATAATTAGCGGTAACATATCGCACGTTTCAAGAGTACCATGATGAGCACCCATTAAATTGCGATTTACTCAGAAAACCGTGATGCGATGTAAGTGAAAGATATCAAGACGAATTTGGAACCGGATGATTCATACCAAGCGGCTCCTACATGCAACGGTGAGAATAAATCGACAAAAAGCAAGAGTGTTTTGCTCAGATGGCACAACCAGTTTAATTACTAGAGATTTTTAATTAGAATTTAATTCTCATAGACAAAGATTTTAGAGAACCAATGGGGAGATTATTCAAAAGTTCCCGCATATAAGCCATACCTCCACCTCCAAAGCCGAGGATTAAAGCCACGACACCGTCCATATTTACCGACTCGTAATCAAGTCTCTGCAAACTCTTGAGAGTTGACAAATTTAAAAAGGCTTTCCACCCACTTGGAAGAAAAAAAACAAGCTCAGGCTCAGCCTTAGGACATCGAAATATATTTATTTTCCTTTTTACGGAACTTCGTGGATAGTTATTACATTTTGTTGTTCGATTTCTCTTCTCTTACTCTTTCATCTTTATATTCATAAGCATTATCTATGTATTTATAACTTATCGATGGCTTGATTTGCCTTCTTTGTCTATCTGCTACTATAATGTCTGTTGAGTCTACTATTTATTTTGAATCACTGATTTTAGGAGCTGTAGCCTCATTTGTAGTCCCAACCTCCGTTGCCTCTGAGGTCTCTAGAGTCTCCACTTGAACCTCCAACTCACTACCAACACTATGATTTGTTTGTTCTGCCATTGGTATCTCAAGACTCCTCTATCAAAGCATAGCTTTCTTGTCAAAGATCACGTCTTTGTTAGCTAGAAAATAGAGTGATCTAGGATCAATGCATCACAACTGATAGACTTTCACACTACATGCATAACCTAGAAATATGAACTTTTTCATCATCGGCGCAAGCTTACCATCACCTACATAAGCATACATAGAACATTCGAATACTTGTAATCCAAAGTCTTCCAAATGATAGCAAACGATAGAGATTGATTAACAAGGCAACGATTCCAATACTATAGCCCAAAATTCCTTGCCTAAACCTGTATGCGAAAACATGCATTGAGCTTGCTCAAGTTAAATTTTTGTATGTTCATTCTGCAATGCCATTTGGCTGTGGTGTTCAAGGCATTGTGAAATGTCTCATATCCCCCCCCCCTCTCTATGGTAGAGCTCAATAAACTCTTTACTACAAAACTCCATGTCATCATCGATTCTATGACACTTGGTTTGTTTATTCGTCTGCTTCTTAATGACTACCTTAAACTTCTTGAATCAATTCAATACATTAGATTTGTACTTCACGAAGTATACCCATACCTTCCTTGAACGTTGGCATATATCGAGCATCTCCTTTTGAAGGAACCGAAGATGTTTCCCAATTGTTTGAATGAATGCATTCAATCGGTTGCTTAATCAAATGAATAGTTGTGCTGAATTTAATCTAGTGTCGCTTCCCAAAAATGTAGTGCTTACACAAATTCAACTTTCCTATATTCTAACCCTTCAGCATTGCCCTCCTGCTCAACATCATCAAATCTGCCTCGCTTATGTGCCCCAACCGTATATGTTATAACTGAGTCACGTCTTTGTCTAACTCACCTAATGAAATTGTAGTAGCTCTTCTCATGGTTTTTCATAGTAGATGATAGAGAGAATTTACTTCCCCTTCATCATTATCACGGCACACGAAGATCTTTAGCAGTTCACCTTCAATGTGCTTACACCTAAAGTTATCATGTGGTCTCCCTCCCAAAAAAATAAGTTCTTTTTTTTTGCTCCAATACATGTTCCCATGTCTTTCAGTGTACGTACTAGTCCATCATGTATTCAAATCCAATTTGTGCATATTCCCAAAACCTTGCATGTTGCATTATTCCCAATCAAAACTCCACCACCATTTGCAATTTGATAAATCATATCATAAGAGCACCATAAATCCAGCACTTATTCATCACCTAACAAGCCAATAGTCACACACAAAATAGCCTATGTTCACCACACTGCTTGTGGAATTTTGCCTATCATCTTTGTTTCTCAATTTCAGTCAATCTCTTCTCATATGACCCTCATTGTGACACTCAAAGAACTTCATTTGACCCATGGATTATTTATAACATGGCTTCCATCTTCTTTTACCCCTACTAATAGACCCTTTTGATCTCTACCTCAATTCACTAGTCCCTACACTACGTCGTATGCCATACCATAATCTCACAACATTCTTTGCTACACCTTAGAGAACAAGGTAGATTTTACCTCTTCCAGAGTAACCATGGCATATACCTGTAACAATGAATCAATAAAGTGCTCCCATGACTCTAGTAGGGATGCCAACAATATAATGCCATGTTTTCATCAACTAGGATCTTATCAATGTTTTTCAGATCCATCTTGAGTTATTAAACTCATCTAGGTGGGCTTCGACGAAATTTCCTCCTAGCATAATGAAACTAAAATATTCTCTACAATATGTATAGGCGATTAATTAAAACCGTTGTTGTATAAAGAGCCTGAAGTTTTGCCTACAACACAACGATATCATTTTCCTCAATCACTTCTATAAAATTTTAATTTGATAGATTCAACATGATTATACTATTTGCTTTCTCCATCAACTCATCCTTATTAACATCTTTCATCTTTTCCTGCAACTTAGCACTGTCGTCCAATGCCTTGGCAAAATTTTGGGTTGTTAATAATTTACTCATCTTGACACTCCACCGACCAAAGTCGTTCCTCCTGTTGCACTCCTCAACTTCTACTTTTAGTAAACATAATTGCAATAACGAAATTTCCAAACAACAATAAGACAAGTAGAAAGAAGCCCCAAATCAAATCCAAACGATTCTTTCATTAACTTCGAAACATTTTTTTGCAAAATTAATGTAGAAGCTATCGGATCTTACAATTAAGTCAACATGAAATCACAAAAAAAAAAAACAATAAGGAATACCATAGATTTTTCTTGTTTAGTTCAAGTGTCGAAATTTACTCCATGATGAAAGCCAACTACAAATAATTTACTAATAAATTAGAGAATTAATAATTTACAGTTGTTCACACACTCAAGTATTTCTCAGTCTTAGATGATACCTAAACCCCTAGTGTTTACGAAAAAAAATGACTCTATTTAGATGTATGACTCACAATACAAAATCCACAGTGTTCACAGCTCCTCCGTGAGTTCAAAGAAATAGCTCCGCCGGCCACTTTCTTCAAATATATATATGAATAATGATGGGGTTACGGCACTGTTACTCCTTGGAGAGTAACGGTGCACCCCCATCCACAAAATTTTTCAAGGGAACCGGATAACTTATTTGTCAGGTTTCTTGAGAAATCTTGTGGGATTCTTTAAATTAAATTGAAAAGAGCTTTATTGAAAGCATTATCAACATGAAATATTTTAAATTCCATGTAAAAAGACTAGTTCAAACTTTTTTATTATAAGACATATAAATTTAAGATTTCTATTAACAACATCACTATGTATAACATTTTTTGACACTTGCAATTGTGAAATAAATATATTCATCATTTAATAAAATGAATATAATTACCAAAATTTATAGTATACTAAATTTTGTTTGGTTAAATTTTTTGCCTCACTTCCCTTTTTTTATTTTGTATAGCCCAACTTTTTCATTGTGCTAGCCAAATTTCCATTTAACATATCTCGACTAGATAAGTATATATCGTGTCTACTTTCAACAAATGCCACAACAAGACTCATTGTAGCATACAAAATTTTTTCACTGGTTTGACAATGTTTTGGTTTCTCACTAAATTAGTGAAATACACATATGGATTACCATATATCAATAATATGTGAAAATATTGTCACAAGTAAAGTAACACCAATACTAACACACAACACACGACATGAAACGTGCATATCGAAATCACATGTCAAGATTCTGAACTCGCATGTCGAAATTCCCGACTCAGGTGTCGGAGAGTATCAAGAGAGTTGACCAAGTGCTGGATTTTTCGACACATATTGATCGAGTGTCAAAGAGTATTAGTGAGTGTTGAACACATAATAGAGGACACGCGGACCTCTCGAATACCATAACTTGGCACAATGGAACACTTAAGTGCCATAACTTATGAAAGTGACACTTGAGTGCCAAAATTGGAAAGAAATGGATCACTTAAGTGCCACTTCGGCCAAAATCTGGCCAAAACGTTGACGTGTCAATTTTCAGGCGAATAGAGTGTAAAACGACGTCGTTTTGCACGCTGATGTGGCCAAATAATGCAAAAACGACGTCGTTTTGGGTTGACGTGGTAAAAAAATTTATAAAAATTAATTTAATTAAATTTAAAATTAAATTTAGTTAAAATATTTTAAAATAAAAATGTTAATATTATTAAAAAGGGGGGGACGCGGTTGAGGGCCGACCGGCAGCGAGGACTCGCGAGGGCGCCAATGCTCAGCGGTCCTTGGCCTGGCCGGGTGAGGGCCATCGACCCTTGCCGGATTTGGATGAGGGCTCACGCGCCCTCGCCGCCGGTTAGCCGGGGTCACTGGCCCCTCCATCGCCGGCCCTTCCCAGCGACGACAGGGAGGCAGCAGTAGCGGCGGCTAAGGGCTCAAAATGACGCCGTTTTTACATTATTTGGCCACATTAGCATGCAAAACGGCATCATTTTACACTCACTTTGCCAGAAAATTGACACGTCAGCGTTTTGGCCCGTAGTGGCACTTAAATGTCACTTTCGTAAGTTATGGCACTTAACTGTCCCTTTGTATCAAGTTATGGCACTTGAAGCATTCTTCTGCCCATAACAGAGTGTTTGATACGACATGAAGGCTCCTGAAAAGTATTAGTGCTTTCTAGGTCGCAAGTATGCTATGAAAGAATTAAGTTTTACATTTACATAGTTATACAAAGCTATTAAAAAAAGTTCACAAGCACCAAGTATAGTTCTTTTTTGTTAGTTTCATTGTCTATCTGAAATAAGAATATTGTCCAAAACTTTTCCAAGATTCTTTCTAAATTTGCTAGCAGGCTACTAATATCCCCCTCAAAGATCATATGTTGTTGAAAAGGCATCGTTATTCATGGAGAATAACGGTGTGGTCAGCCTAGCATTGTCCTACATTATTCTCTTGTCCGGCTCTTTCACAAAAAGTTGTTGTGTGGCCAATAGTGAAATCCTTTTGTGCGACCATAAAGAAGGAAAGTCAAACCTTAATTGGTATCTTTCTTTATGTGATCAAATATCTTTTTGGATAAGACTAAATAATTGGACTTGAGCAAGTTTCTAAAAGGTTTCATTTTAACTTTGAGACGTAAACTCAAAAGTATTCCCTTCTGGACAAGGAAAAGAGATATCTTGGTCTCTGTGTGGAACTCCTCTTCATCCTTTACGTTCATGACCTCCATCTTCATGATTGCATACTTCAAGACTAACTCAGGCTCATCCTGGGACAATTTTTTGGTGCACTTTAGGAGTCCTTTGCTATTGTTTTTGTCGTCAATGTCATCACTTTTGTGTTATTGTTGGTCCGGAATTTCTTACTTTTCACAACGAATTAGATCCAATAATTGGGGATCTATGGCTGATCGTTTTACCTAAGATACACTCGATGAAAAGTGGATAGGAATGAAGAAGCTTTTGCACCAAAAGCTCGAGAGCAAAGAGGACCAAGAGAGTAAAGAGAGAGTTAGTGACGAAGGGGACACTAAAAAGTAGGCCCCACTTAGGACGCTTGTCAATCACTTAAGGGATAGGCTCATGGTCTATATGACAAGTGTTGATACTTGATTTTTAGATGATGCATTACAAAAGGTAAAATCTCGAGATTAGGGCTTTCAACTACAACAAAACTTGTTTCTTGATCAAAAATGTCATTTTTCATTATTTTTTTTCATTGGCTCTTCATTTGTAAATAATTTTCTAGTCATTTTCATTAAAAAGTCAAAAAGTCAAAAGTTGACTTTTGAGTTGACTTTTTGATCAACTATTTAATTAAAAGTCCAACCCTAGGTCAAAATTTAGCTTTTTGCTGAAAAATTTCCAATTGGTCATAATTTCACTTTAACCACTATAGTTTTCCCAAAAAAAAAAATCAAATTTTGATCATAAAATTAACCTTTTAATGATAAGTTACTAGTCAACTCTTTGACCAAAAAAATTTTAAAAAAATGTAAAAACTCAAAAATCATCTTATTTTAGCTTCAATTTGACTTTGGTATTGTAAATTTTACAAAAAAAAAAATTAAGAATCTCATTTTTTGAATCTTTCATATTTAGATTCAAAATCAATCAATAATAAAATTACTTTCTTTCTAGTTGTATTTTGACTTAACTTCTTTTACAACATTTGAACTAGAGGCCATTTCAAGATCATTTGTGCAATCATTTTAGTGACCAAATAGGTTTTTCAAGCAAGAGGGACTGGAGGCATTTAGGTGAGGGAGACGGCTGATACCATTGTTGCTAAAAGCAAGCTTATAGAGGGTAATGGAGGAGAGAGATGAAAAAAAAAAAAAAAACCAATATTTTCTCTTCTTCTTCATTGAATAGTAGCCAAAAAAGTCCACATGAACTGATTTTTTAAAAATGCCAAGTCACATTAAATTTTTAATTATAAAAGTCATGTAATTTTTTGGCCAAAATTTCTTGCTAGAGGCACTTAACTAATCATTTTTTTCTTCACTTTGGCACTAAAGTAAGCGCCATACACAACTTTCGACACTAAATTCTTATATAGAACTCAATAGTCTCGTAACATGAAAGCACGAAATTTTTGCGCATGCTGATGAATTCAAACAAAGGTGTTATGAAAAAAAAAAAACTATGGTAAAGAGGAAATATATTCTATTAGTGAAAAGAAAAAAAATGAAGAAATCATATCATATAGAAAAAGAGGGATGTGTGTGGCCCAAAAATAATAAGAGTGACATGTGTCAATTAAAGAATTAGTAAAATTTTGTTTTGAGTGCTGTAAGTAGATCTGGTCAATATGAAGATTTGGATATGTCAGGTCAAGCACTGGGCTAAAAGTCTCGCCATGCCCACTATTAAGGGCCCACATGGTAATGTTTCTATTTCTTCCAATTTAGTAACGCCAAACTTATTTTTCTATTCCCAGGAATAGAAAAGTGGCTGGAGAATAGATTTGGAACAAAAATAAGAAACAAAAAAAAGGTAGCTTCTTGTTCCTAGCAACAATTTCTAGAAATAAGTCTTTTTTTTCTTTTATATTTTTCTTTTGTTCTTTTTTCTTGTTGCGGCCACCGCCGACTGCCTACCAACCGCCGGCCACCTCCGGCTGCTCGCAGCCACCATCAATCGACCGTCAGCAACCAACTGTCGCCAACCGTCGCCAACGCTGCCCGATTGCTAGGGACAGTTGTCGCCGCCCACAACCCACCAGCCAACAACCGCCACCAACTGTCATCATCGTCGCCTGACTGCCATCACCGTCACCCAACCGTTGGCAACCTATCGCTGCCGTTAACCACTACCCACCGCCACATGACCGCTACCTACTACCGCAAGACCACCGATTGTCATCGCCGATTGCCAGGCAAATGGCTGGCCACAAGAGGGCGGCAACCAATGGGCTGTGAACGATGGTCCTACGGTAGTAGTCGGTGGTGACGATCAGTAGTCCTGCGGTGGCAGGTGACGGTCATGTGACATCCTGAATTTCAGGTTCCATATTTGAAATCTCGAGATTTTCACGACAACTGAGAGTCGCCAATGTGTGAAAATATACAATGTGGCTCAAAAATAATCGACCATGGGTCAATTGCACTAGAAATTCCTAAAAGTTACTCATTAGGTTAGGTCACGCTAAAATCACACCAGATTGAAATTAACCGCGAATTTGAACCCAATTTCAGAAATTAAAAGTTCTGTCATGTCACGATTTATTTTAGAAACGTCAACTCATCCTCTAAAGAATTTTTGGCTAGTTCGGGATTTTTACAAAAAATCAATTCGGACGATTCGGAAAATAACGAAAATTTGGATGGGCCAAATTGTAGGGATTTTTGGCCTCCTTACTGAGCTATTTGGTGAAGGGACTTGCAGAAATTGTATGAACTTCTTCTTCATCAAAATTGGACCTCAAATTGGAGAGATTGGGGATGAAATTGAAGTCCAAATTGAGTAAATTTAGAGCTAGGCATGGGGGGTGCAACATTTGGTACCAAATTATTTATTTGAGAATTAAAAATGCAAGAAAGTTGTTGGAGAAATCTTTCCAGAGTCTTTTGAAGCTGACAAAACGTTTCTATCAGTCTAAAGTCTGGATATTCGGAGACCGAAGATTAAAGTCTCAAGACTTTACTATTTCAAGACTCAAGACTCAAGACTCAAGATTATTCTCACCGATGTCTTTCTAATCCAAAGTAGTAAAGGAAATCCAGTCGAAGCTTATGGTTGAGGATTCGATCCTATCCTCTGGAAAAGATCCTTTGGTTGGATAAACATCTCGGATTCTTTGTTTGGTCTCATCTAGATCGATTGAAGATCCGATGGTTGTCGAAGTATTCTTGGAATGTTCTATTCTTGGAAACCAAGATCCTGATTGTATGGGCGAACAGGATTGATGGGCTATCGCCATGTTCCTTAAATAGCTCGAATGATCTTCGTGATTGATTCCGTCCAACGGGAAGATTGGAGGAATTCCTTTGGTAAGTGCCAACGGCTATAATGGCATAAAGGAGTATAAAAGGAAGACATTCAAGTTGTTTTAAAGAGTGTGATCGATAGAAAAATTCCAGAGTCTGAAGATCCTTGATTATTAGCCGATATTATTTGAGCGAAATTGTATACACAGAGAGTGTTCATTTTCTAGTGACACCTTGAGAGTGTGGAAGATCGTCTACACCAAGAAGTCAAGGAAGATCATCACCGTAACATCTCTTTGTTCATAGTGGAATCCAGCCAATTGGTCAGTCGGTGCAGAAGAGTGGACGTAGGCTTGAAACAAGCCGAACCACTATAAATCGCGTGTCTAATTCTCTCTTTCCCTTACTCGTCTTACGATTATTTTTTAATTGCTGCAAATCGTTTATCTATCTAAGCAAAGTGTGTAATTATCAAAAGAAAATCTTTTATACCTATTCACCCCCTCTAGGTAATCGTACTAGCTATATCAATTGGTATCGAGCCTCGTGTTCTTACTCTATTTGAAGTGTTTTACTTCAGAGTAAAAGATCCATGGCTAGTATGCTAGCATCAGGGCTGGTGGAAGGTCAAAGCAATACCAGACCACCCTACTTCGATGGAAAGGATTACAACATCTAGAAGAACAAGATGAAAGCTTTCCTACGATCTAAGGATCCTCTTGAATGGGATGTTGTGGAGAGAGGAATCACTCCTACTGTTGCATCAGTATCTGAAAGAGGGAAAGAAACGGTTGAGACCAGCGGAATGTCTCAAGATGAGATAAACAAAAGACAAGCACTCGATGCAAAAGCAATTTATTCTTTATATTGTGCTTTGTCACCAACCGAATATAATGAATATCTTCTTGTGTCACAAAGAAAAGAAGTCTGGGATAGATTACATATTACCTATGAAGGGACAGGGCCGAGTGAAGGAGACCAGAATTAATATTCTTCTTGGTCAATACGAAGCCTTCAAAATGAAACCAGGAGAATCTATAACTGACATGTTTAGCCGTTTTACAGATATTGTCAATGGACTTGATAATCAAGGACAGAAAATTACTGATCCTATGAAGGTGAACAAGTTCTTTGAGAAGACTCTCCAAGGATTGGAATCATATAAAGACTTCAATACGAGAGACGCAAAGAATTATGCCATTATCTCGTAGATGAGCCGATTGGAACTCTTCAATCTTACGAAGTGGAGCGAATCAACGAAGACGAAGATCCAAGAGGTAAGAAATCCATTGCATTAAGATCTAATGATGATTCGATGATACGATTCGAAGAAGATCTGGATGATGAGGAGCTTGCTCTTATGATAAGAAGATTGAAAGCTGAATAGAAAAGGAAGAAGGTTCAACTCAAGAAAACAAAGTTTTCGAAAACAAAAACCAAGTTTGTTGATGAAGAACCAAACAAAGATGTAGTACGCCGAATGTAAGAAAAAGGGACACATCGACCCAACTGTCCTCTTCGAAGAAGAAGAGAGGAAAATCGAAAAGTCTCGAAAAGCTCTCAAAGCCGAAACCCGGAGCGATACGAGTGTGAAGAAAGTGATGAGGAATATGCCAATCGTGTCTAATGGCACAATCGGACTCGAGACTGGATCGATTGAGCAGTGAATTTGAGGTAAGTGATTTTAAAATTCTGTCAAAGTCTCTAAATATATTGATGAATTATGTTTCGTCTTAAGACTTCTCTCAAAAAGATTTCCGAACCGAAAAAGGAAAACTCGCTTTAAAACAAAAGGAAAATATTTTAGAAGAAAAAGTGAAAAGTCTAGACTTGAATGTTTCTACTCTTAAAGAGAATGAAGATAAACTTTCGAAAGAAAATGCTTTCTTGAAAACCGACTTATCAAATATTTCAAAGAAATTTTCAATAGGGTCCGAAAAACTCGAGAAAGTTCTTTCGGTTCAAAGACCTTACTTCAACAAGTCCGGTTTAGGAATGACAGCGAAACAATCCCTTTGATTGATTTTCCGAAAGTAAAAGAAAGAATCAAGAAAAGACCATCGAGAGAAGCGTACAAAAATCATTTCAAAAGGTTTTTGTAAAGTACGTAGGTCGAAATGCTCTAAGGTGTTCAAAGTGTAAGCAGTCAAGATCACTTTGAAAAAGAGTGTCCTATGATCCGGAAGCCTGTTAAAAGGGTATGGCCTAATAATGCTTATCCTACTAACACCAAAGGACCCAAGAAAATTTGGGTACCAAAAGAAAGCTTGAGACTCTCCTTTGATTACGGGTCTCTGTCAAAAAGAAGGTAAAATGGTATCTTGACGGCGGATGCTCAAGACACATGACAGAGACTCAAATTGCTTTATAAAGATTGTTCAAGTAAATGGTGGAAAAGTTTCATTTGGTGGAAACAAAGACAAAGGAAGCATTGTGGGATTTGGAACCGTTAAAATTGGAAATCTCACAATAAGCAATGTTTCTTTAGTGGAAGGACTCAACTATAATCTTCTCAAAGCATTAGCCAACCGTGTGATATCTTGGGTTCAAGATCTCTTTTCAAGAAGGCATATGTTCGGAATAAGTAAAGACTCAACTCAGTCTTTCATGGGTCGAAGGCATGGAAATATCTACCTTCTTGATGTAAGACCAAATGAAACGCAATGTCTCATCTCAATTCAAGATGAAGCGGTCTTATGGCATAGAAAGCTTGGCCATGTCAACATGAAGCAATTAGCCAAAATCTCATCAAAGAAGCTTGTTCAAGGTCTACCAAAATTACCTTATCAAAAGTCGACTCATGCACACCTTGTATTCTGGGAAAACGGGTAAGAAATTCATTTAAGCATATAAAACATATCTCTACTAATCATGTTCTCCATTCTTTGCATATGGATCTCTTTGGACCAACAAGAACCCGAGCATTGGAGTTAAGAAATATTGTCTAGTAATTGTGGATGATTACTCTCGTTTTACACGGGTATATTTTCTTGCAAGTAAGTCGAAACATTTTCGTACTTTGAAAAGTTTGCTAAAAGGTTCAAAATGAAAAAGGATGTGCTATTTCAAGTATAAGAACGGATCATGGAAGTGAATTCGAAAACCAAAACTTTACAAAGTTTTGTGATAAATCTGGTTTTAATCATGTATTTTCCTCTCCATATACCTTAACAAAATGGAGTTGTGGAAAGAAAGAATAGATCTCTTCAAGAAATGGCTAGAACACTTTTAATTGAAAGTAAAATTTCTTCTCGATTTTGGGTGAAGTCGTTTCAACAAAGCATGTTACATCATCAATAGAGTCTTTCTAAGACCCATTTTAGAGAAAACCCCTATGAATTATTCAAAGGTAAGAAGCCTATTGTTTCATATTTTCATGTGTTCGGTTGCAAATGCTTTATTTTGAAAAATGCAAATGATCGAGTTGGTAAGTTTGAAGAAAGATCAGATGAAGGCATTTTTCTTGGATATTCTACGACAAGCAAGGCTTACAGAGTCTTTAACAAGAAAAGCCAATCGGTGGAGGAATCAATGAATGTCAAATTCCAAGACTCAACGCAAGTTGAATCCAAATCGAGACTCAATATGAAGAGTCCGAACCAACCCGAATCTTTCAAGACTTACAACTCAAGAAGCATCTCGAGTCTCACGGAAGTCCAACATCAAGATGTTCTTGAAGATTCAAATCAAGAAAGAGATCATCAACCGGGAAAATCAACGAAGAATCGGAAGCACAAATCCAGTCATCCCGAAGATCTCATTATCGGTGAAATCAACGAAGGAATCCGCACTGAGATCAAAAAGACGTGAAGAATCTAGTCTTTGTGGCTCTAATCTCTCGAAATTCAACCAAAAAGCATAGAAGAAGCTTTATCGATGAAAGCTGGATTGAAGCTATGCAAGAAGAACTCCAGACGAGTTTAACATCAATGATGTCCGGGATCGACATCTAAACCAAAAGGTAAAACCGTTATTGGAACCAAATGGGTATTCGGGAACAAGATGAACGAGGATGGAAAAGTCGTACGGAACAAAGCCGGGACTCGTGGCCAAAGGATACACGCAAGAGGAAGGAATAGACTATGATGAGACCTACGCACCGGTAGCAAGGTTAGAAGCTATTCGTCTATTACTTGCGTTTGCTTGCTATAAAAATTTCAGGTTATTCCAAATGGACGTCAAGAGTGCATTTCTAAATGGATTCATCCATGAGGAAGTTTATGTGGAACAACCACCGGATTTAAAGACCCAAAGAAGCCGATTCAATCTTTAGGCGAAAAATGCCTTGTATGGTTTAAAGCAAGCACCTCGAGCTTGGTATGATAGGCTAAGTAAGTTCCTAATACGTAACGGTTTTGTCAAAGGTAAAGTAGATACTACCTTATTTATCAAAAAGGAAATCAAAAGCTTTTTACTTGTTCAAATATATGTAGACGATATTATATTTGGATCTCCTAATGAAAGCCTATGCAAGAAATTTTCTAATTCTATGCAGGATGAGTTTGAAATGAGTATGATGGGAGAATTAACATTCTTTCTTGGACTCCAAGTGAAGCAAATGAAGGAAGGAACTTTTATTCATCAAGAAAAATATGCAAATGATCTTGTCAAAAGATTTGGATTAGAAAAATGCAAAAAGACTGACATACCAATGTCATGTTCTCGGAAGATAGACAAGGATGAAGAAGGGAAGAAAGTAGATCAAAAGCTATACGAAGCATGATTGGTTCACTTCTTTATCTTACCTTTCTAGACCTCGATATTTTGTTAAGTGTTTGTGTGCGTGCTAGGTTTCAATCGGATCCTAGAGAATCACATCTCGGTGCCGTGAAACGAATTATCAAATACATTGCCTCATCTTCAAGCATCGGTCTTTGGTATCCAAAGAAAGGAGACTTTGATCTTCTAGGGTACTCGATGCGGATCCGGCCGGTTGCGAGTCGATAGAAAGAGCACTTCGGAACTTGTCGGGTTGCTTGGAAATAGAAAAGATATCTTGGTTTTCAAGGAAACAAAGTACCGTGGCTCTTTCAACAACGAAGCGAGTATGTAGCTCTTGGAAGTTTCTGTTCGCAAATTCTATGGATCAAACAATGACTACAAGACTTTGGCATTGAAGACTCATGCACGTAAATCGATGTGACAACACCGGCGCGATCAATCTTACCAAAAATCCAATTCTTCATTCAAGAGCAAAGCATATTGAGATTCGACACCACTTCATTAGAGATCATATTCAAAACGGAGAAATCTCGATTCAATTTGTTGATTCAAAAAGTCAACTAGCGGATATTTTCACAAAGCCTTTGGAGAAAAATCAATTCGACGCTATCCTTTCAAGACTCAACATTTTGAAGCTTGAAGAAGTTAAAGTCTAAAGACTCAACAGTCCTTAGACTCTAATCTCTCAGTCTCGAGATCTTCAGACTCAGACATTCATGGCTATAGACTGTAAGTGGCTATTTTATTCGAACTCGAAAAGGTACGATTTTGTTGTTCAGTTATTATCTGTGTGAAAATAAAAAAAAAACTTGTCTTTTCAAAAGATTAATTTTGGAGTTATTGATTTTGAAAAGAAATGTTCGTACACTTTCCCCGTGTCGATTGAACTTCCTTTTTCAAAAGTGAGTTAAATATATATATACAGCTTTTTCTCAATCGTCAAAACCCTAAAAAAGTACTCTTCTCCCGAACCTGTTTCAATCTCTTGTTCATCGTCGAGAAAGTGGTCATTTTTCCTTGGGAAGCAAGCGAAGGAATCTCTCAAATCGACAAAGAAGAATGTCTTCTTCGAGGAAATCATCGAGAATAGCAAGCGGGGACCACAAAGAATGGAGAAGGGACCAATACACTTCGATCTTACTGAGGAGGAAGACTTTTCAAGTCAGCAACAAAGTCCGATTCGTTCTCATCCACGTCATTCATCGCCTCCTACCCCACATGGTGAAAGTCATCATCTTGAAGAAGAGATAATCGAGGAAGCCGACCCTGTAAGAGTCCAAAAACCCTCTTATATCTATAAGCTTTATCGTGCGTTGAAAATCACCGGTACACCATTGAATTACATAGACGATTTCCTTAAGGATAAGAACTATGGAAATGAATATCTTTTCTCGGAGAATGGAGGAGTTAGGAATTGCTCCGAGAGGAAAAGCGAGAGGATGCACTTGCAAATATTCCAAGTGATCCTCGTGTACCGGACAAAATTTAATTGAAGGGAACGATGATGATAGAATGTTCCTTGAGTTTCAACCGAGAATGGGTGTGGCAGCGAAGACGAAAGGAAATCGATTGGATTTGTTTAAATCCGAGGAACAGGAGAAAGTATATGGCAACTGTTGAAAAGAGGGGTGATAAACCCTCGAAGTGTTGATTTTGACTTTCTAGACGCCATCAACATGAACTTGAGAGAGAAGTTGAACTTGCTTCAACTTGAGAAATTTTGCTCTGACTCTACGGACGGGTACGCACATTTAACCGCTTATTTCTATTCAAATCTGAGCTTTTTGGATGCGAATAGAATTTTGTTTAGTGTTCGAGACAAAGTCTACGTGGTAGATGTGAATATGTTGGCAGACATTGTTGGAGTTGAACGAGGGCGCTATCTCGCCAATCAAAGTCTCACCGCACGTACTACTCTGGATCTTGTCAAGGATAGGGACGCGCGACAAGAGAGTTACCTATTCCAGGATGAATGCAATCAACATTGTGCTTCATAAGATCGTAATCAACTGTCTCGAGACCAAAGTCTACATCAAAGACTTCGTGTCTTATTCTCAAGCAAAGTTGATGTATGCAATCAACTCGGACGGAAGTTCTCTCTCCCGCACACGATTCTTTTCCATATGTACGGAAGCAGTGTCAAAAGACAAGGGACAATTGCCTTATCCCGGTGCGGTGACCAAGATCTTTAGACACATGAATATTGAACCGCCCCATTCACTTTGTGTTCGACCGTGCGATAAGATGGTGGTAGGTTTGAAGATGCCGACGAAGATGCGTCTACAAGAGCTTTCCAAGGTAATGGAGAAGTTCGGAATGAAGACTCAAAGTCCCATCTCGCTTCAAAAAGAAAAGGAAAAGAAGTCATTGGAGCCCCATCGAGGAAGAAGAAAAGGACTCTCATCTTAGAGGATGAAGATGAAGAAGATGAGGATCCCACAATCGTTGCTTTAACGAGAACCGGACGTTCGTGCCTCGATCAATAGAACTTCAAAGAAACGAGAGAGAGGAAGAGGAGCAAGGAAAGATCGGAGAAGAAGATCGGCGAGAGAGAGAAGGAGAAAGAAGGAGAAAAGGAGAGAGAAGGAGAGAAAGAACACCGCATCGACTGGAGACAAGGAAGATCAAGAACATGATCATCACTCTTCCCCTTGTGATGTCCTAGAGACAGAGGGAGTTGGCGAGCAAGAAAGGTCTTCACCACATGCCGCCAATAGTGAAGGTCCAAGATCATCTCCCGGCGGACTTAAGAAGTTCAAGTTTCTAAATTGCTCGAAGAAGGACAAGATATGTCGACCCCAAATCTGCAAGATTACACAGAAGCACCAACGTCTGCATTCACTCCATCCGAAAAAGCTGATGCAAGTACACAGACGGATAGCTCAGCAGATTTTCGTCGTATTATTGATATACTTATGGAAATGCGAGGACAGATATATGCTCTAGACTGTGAGATTCAATCCATCAAGAATGCTGGCAAAGCGTCTTCGGTTACCCTGGAAGACAGAATGAAAGGCCTTGCTCTACAACTTCAAGCCAATGCAAAAGGAGATGAGGTAGCTAATCTAAGGGAAGACTTGAAGAGGCTAGAAGGCTTAGTTCGTCTATGGATGATTTCCAAATCGTTCGCATTCCCAAGCGGGCACTGATCCCTTTCTCACTTTTTCATGATGACAAAAAGGGGAGAATCAATTTGAACAATCAACTTCATCAACTTTCATCATTTTATCTTTTAGTCTTTGAATTTGTGGCTATATTTTTTTGAGTTTGACTTGAGTACTCTTGACTGTGGATTTAAATGCTTGACCGGTTGCGTTCATATCAAGTGTTGTTTTATGGTATTACTCATGAAAGACTAACCAATTTCTTTGTGGATGCGTAATGTGGTTGTTTTATTAATCTTTATGAGTTAGCCATATTGCTTGAGAAATGTTTTTGCAGTCAAAGTTGTTCAAATCTACAAGGAAGTTTTGTCACCATCAAAAAGGGGGAGATTGTTGGAGAAATCTTTCCGAGTCTTTTGAAGTTGACAAACGTTTCTATCGATCTAAAAGTCCGGATATTCGGAGACCGAAGATTAAAGTCTCAAGACTTTACTATTTCAAGACTCAAGACTCAATACTCAAGATTATTCTCACGACGTCTTTATAATCCAAGTAGTAAAGAAAATCCAGAGTCGAAGCTTATGGTTGAGGATTCGATCCTATCCTCTGGAAAAGATCCCTTGGTTGGATAAACATCTCGGATTCTTTGTTTGGTCTCATCTAGATCGATTGAAGATCCGATGGTTGTCGAAGTATTCTTGGAATGTTCTATTCTTAGAAACCAAGATCCTGATTGTATGGGCGAACAGGATTGATGGGCTATCGCCATGTTCCTTAAATAGCTCGAATGATCTTCGTGATTGATTCCGTCCAACGGGAAGATTGGAGGAATTCCTTGGTAAGTGCCAACGGCTATGATGGCATAAAGGAGTATAAAAGGAAGACATTCAAGTTGTTTTAAAGAGTGTGATCGATAGAAAAATTCCAGAGTCTAAAGATCCTTGATTATTAGTCGATACTATTTGAGCGAAATTGTATACACAGAGAGTGTTCATTTTCTAGTGACACCTTGAGAGTGTGGAAGATCGTCTACACCAAGAAGTCAAGGAAGATCATCACTGTAACATCTCTTTGTTCATAGTGGAATCCAGCCAATTGGTCATCGGTGCGAAAAGAGTGGACGTAGGCTTGAAACAAGCCGAACCACTATAAACCGCATGTCTAATTCTCTCTTTCCCTTACTCGGTCTTACGATTATTTTTTAATTGCTGCAAATCGTTTATCTATCTAAGCAAAGTGTGTAATTATCAAAAGAAAAATCTTTTATACCTATTCACCCCCTCTAGGTAATCGTACTAGCTATATCAAAAGTAATAGGGGACCAAGCAATTAATTAAAGGGATATTTTTCTTTGACTCTCCCTCACCCGTAGCTTCTCTAGCAAGTCTTTCCGGCTGCTTCCCTCCTTCGGTCTCTCTCCCGTGCATGCCATCTTCATCGACTTCCCCATCCGCAACTTTTGTTTTATTTTCATTCTCTGCACATTCCTTTGCAGCCCACGCTCTCTGTTTCCCCTCACCGAACTCCCCTCAGCCTCTGCCGAATTGCCAGCGCCAGCTCTATTTAGCCCACGATCGAATTTTCCCCCTGCAGCAGCTCTTCCACCGAATTTCCCTCTCTCTGCTGCGCCAGCTCATCCCAACATCTGCTCCCCCATCGATCGACCCTCTCCACCGACCCTCCATTTCTCTTTTGCACTGCCCCACTACTAGCGTTCATCCCACCACTGTTTCTCTTCATCCACTGCCTGCCCGCGAGAAGTCTCACCGAGTCAAACTCTGGCAGAATTCTCCCCGGTGTTGACTTGCAAGCCCTATCAAAGCAGCTCCTCTCCTTCGTCCATCTTCATTTCACTATCTGTAGCCCTTACAGCAGCTCCGTTCCAGCGACGTTCCCCGAGCCCAACAACCTTCAAGCTCAGCTCGCGCATCTTAGCCCATCTTCAGCCGCATGCAACCTGCTTCAGCCCAATTTTGTTCTTGCTCGATTCAAGAACGAATCTCAGCTTGTTGGGCCATTTTCGAGCCCTCTCGAGCCTCCGTTGGCTCCGCCACAAGCCCAAGTTTCAGCTACCATCACGCTACCATCGCGTCACCGTTGTGGTGAACCGGTTTTCACGCTAAACCGGTGAGTTTATGCACTAAACTCTACTTAGGATACTAATGACGTTTAAGGGGTGTTTAGTTTAAGTTAATTAGGGATTAGGAGGTTAGTTAGATTATATTAGTGATTTAATTAGCTAATTATGCATGTTAGGTGGTTAGAGTAGCATAATTAAAGACTGGATAAGTTGTATTATTTATCTAGATTGGTTCATGAATTTTCCGGACTCGTTTCGGTATTTAATTAGGCTTTTCTGGCCTAAGTTAGTATTTTTGGTATTTAAAATGAATTATTTAATTAATTTTGATAATTATTTAATTATTTATTATTTTCCGAAAATTCGACTGGGATAGCTAGTGATCATAATTTTCTGCTGATTGCAATAGTGTGTTCAATTTATGCAATTGAGTATTAATTTGTGCAAATTGAGTGCTGATTGGAATTTTGGTTAATTATTCCAAAATTTGTGGATTTTGATATTTATTCAGAAAATCACAGGTGTCGAGTTTTAACACCAAAAATAGTTTTATATACTATATAAAATAGTGAGATTTTAAATTATGGAATATCAATTTTTCTGATTCGATCTAACCGTGTACCCACACAAGACTATTTTACCGTGTATTTCTAATACGAAGAAAATATGCAAGGTTTACCATTTTAATTGAGGTATTTGAGTGCAATGCATGGTGTCTAAGGCCGAGATTGAATGGTTGTGTGTTGGTTAAGAGAAACCATCCCATGCTGTTAAGCTAGAAGTTACCCCTATATAGGATGCCCCTAGACAACGGGAAGCCGGTCGCAGTAGATTCTAGACCCTTGCTCCCTCGGGAAAGCTGTCTGATAGAGAAATAGTCGTGCTCAATGAGGTGAGATGACACCTAGCAACACAAGAAGACCGCTGAATAAAGAGTAGGCCGTGCTATATGCTGAGATTAAAAACTAGGAACGCATGATTAATTGAGTTGAATGTGTCGGATTATGGGATAAAATTGTGTGGCACAATATGGGACGTGTCATAATGATTTAGCCCTATAATTAGGACCTATGTGCTTGTTTGAATTTCGAGTATGGCGTTCCAGTTAATTGAGTTTGATTGTTGGTCATGCTTTCATGCTGTCAGTGATATGAACTGTACTGACATGCAAGGTGGATCTGAGACGAGGTAAGTCTCTGTGGTTGTGTGATTGTGTGGCTAGGACACCTCTGAGCGTATTACCCTCCTAATCGGGGTTTAGAGCATGAACTCGCTGAGATTTATATCTCACCCTGTCGTGAGCTCATTTCTTTTCAAGGCCGTAGAGTGGAGGATCTTTTGAAGTATTTTGGTTATAAACTTTTGTACATGACTCGGTATGTTTATAAAAGTATGTTTTGTTTGTGAATCTGTTATCCTATTTTTCTATCCCGAGATGGTTACTGTCAGGGGATTTATTATTCTCGCTTCTGCATGTGCAATAAAATGAAAGGGTCCGCGACTCATCCTAGGAAGTCGCAAAATTTTATCGACAACCGAGGAATGGACACGCACTCGAGGATCAGGGCGTGACAGGTCATGCGGCGACAAGCAGCGGTCATTGATCCGTGAGTAAGAAGTAAAAACAAATAAATACAAAAATTTATAAATTGTACCAAATGCATTTCTATTTTTTTCTATTCCAATAATAGAAATTTTGTATAATTACCAAACACATTATTTTACTCCTAAAAGAATTATTTCTGAAAAGAAATAGTTTCCTTGAATTAAAACGTAGCCATGCGCACCTTAAATGAACATACAAAATTGCTTGGGCCTAAGTAGAGGCCCAACAATACATATGCTTGAAGCATATGCAGACCATGTACACAGATGAAAGACAATATTGCATAAGAATGTTCCTTTGCTGCAGCATAGTTCCCAATTTAATCGGTCTCCCAGGAAAGATCCATATGATCGAAAAAGATGTCGAGAGTTGCTAGAAAAAGCAAAAAAATACATATACTTGCTATAGTAATTAGATATCATTTTCTAGTAGAGAAACACATTTGTTTTGCCGATCGAGGCGATACTAAAGTCTACCGCCTCTGGAAATTGAGTATCTTGATGGAAATGGCGAAAACGAATGCGAAAAGCATTGTGAATCCTATCATCGCCGCGGTAATCGCGCCCAAAAAATCGTGTCGATAACCGAAGTAATCTCTCATGTATTCTTCCACTGTGTCCCCAGTGTCTTCAAGCGTATTTGTCAAATCACCGAATTGAGAGACGACCAATCCATATAAAGTCCAAGAAACGGGGCACGCCCAGTAGTACCATCTCCACCAGATAGGTATCCTCTGTTTAAAAAGTAGTCATGAGGATGTTCACAAATAAGGCATCACACTTGATGTTGAAAACAAAATTAGCATAAACATGAAAATCAATAGGTTGCTATAGAACTTACAGTCCTTGGCACGACGAAACCTGAAAAGAGGTTCCATAGGGCATAGAATGCAAAAGAGATGATGGAAGCGATGTGGTGGTTTGGGGTCATGCCCACGGCCATCATACCATAGTATGTGAAATACAACAATGTGAAGAACATGAAGAATAGATACCAGAAAAATTTTGCAACGGTCCAATTGAATCCAATCATTGCATAAACTATGATACCATATGATATAGCTTGCACGAGGACATAAGGGACTTCAATTAGAACCTAGAAAATACAGATGAATCTCATAAGCATCTTTCTAGTATTGATATATACATAACACCATTTAGAATAAGTGTACCCGAAATCATTTGGAAGCAATTTTACCTGTGCTAATGCATATGGTAGGGCCGAGTACATCCCTGCAGCTCGCTCTCTATAGAAAACCGTTCTCTCCACTGCAACAACTGGTTGCACAGAAGATGCATTTTGGACCCCAAGGAAGATAACAGCCGCATACATAGATCCCATCGCATTCATCAAATCTTGACTCCGGGTCCTGCGAACTTAACATTCAGAAACACACAACTTCGAGAATGAATGAGGCAGATATTGACACTCTAGGCAGCACTTACGTTTTAGAGCCGAGGTCCCAAAACATAGTCCCAAACGTTAAGGCAATGAAGATGGTGAAGAGGAACCGAACAGCCGTGTACGGCGGATTCCGCCAGTAAGACCAATGTTGCTTCCATAAGCAAGCCATCAATTGGGTGAAAGTTGACTGAGAATACTTAGTCGGGAAATAGAGGTCCTTAGAATTTGGAGGAGGTATGCTCAACTCTTCAATCAAAGCCTTGTTTCTCCTGAAAATCACAAAAATGTGTTTACCCATCGACATCTTACAGGTTAATGGCAAGACTTAAAGATGGACCTTAATATATCCGATGAACCCACCTGTACAAATCTGAGTTCTTGTACAGATCAGAAAAATCGACACCTAAAGCGAGTTCTTGTGCTGGGCTTGTAACTTCAAGCATCCAAGTTGCTGGATTATAGCCATCTTTGATTTTACTAACTCCTTGGATTCCCTTCATTTTGAAGATACCATGGTGATTCATGTAGGGAAAGAAAAGTACAATTGAAGCCATATTATATGAGTGAAACATTCTGTACCTCAAAATACTCTATTAGATGAGAAGAATGACGACCCAGAGGGCCGACATATATCTCCTGTCCCCCTCGCTTCATTAAGAAAAGCTGCAGAGCAAGTGAAAATGCAATATCTTCTAAGTTTAAGTGTGCTACAAACAGACTTTTCGTATTTTGAATGTGTTGACTGACATAACTCACCTCATCGAAAGCTTCAAATATATCAATGCTTGGTTGGTGAATTGTGCATACGACTGTTCTCCCCGTGTCCACTGTATTCCTAACTGTTCTCATGACAATAGCAGCAGCTCTTGCATCAAGCCCTGAGGTAGGTTCGTCCATGAAAATGATGGAGGGGTTTGCGACTAGTTCAACTGCAATGGTCAGCCTTTTGCGTTGCTCGATGGATAGACCATCCACACCAGGCAAACCAACCAGGGCCTGTCTCAGCGGATTTAGCTCCACAAGTTCCATAACTTCCTCAACAAACAGCTACAACATTTTTGTCCGTTATAAGTGATTTTAATTAAATTGATCCTCAATTAAACTACAGAGCCAACAAAGCAGCAAGCACTTCCACAATTTGTTTGAAGTTAAGAAGGCAATCCTGGTAGAAATATATTGTGGTATTAGAAGCAAACCTTTCTGGTTTGGTCGTCCACGCCAGGAGGCAAACGCAGCCATGCCGAGTAAATTAAGGACTCATAGACAGTAACATGAGGTGAATGGATATCGTTTTGTTCACAATATCCAGAAATCCGAGCAAATGTATCTTGATTCTTTGGATACCCAGAAATTGTTATGTTGCCCTTGATGTATCCTCCGGTTTTTCTCCCAGCCAACACATCCATTAGAGTAGTTTTACCAGCACCGCTAACGCCCATTAGAGCAGTAAGAACGCCTGGCCTAAAAGAACCACTTGCACCTTTCAAGAGCACCAATCTATCCTCAGGAGCACCTTGATTCGTCATTTCCTAACAAGATAACAACAAACACTTAATCATACTTTGGATGAACATTTGAGCTTTAACACTTATGATTTATTATGATGATATATCAATGAAGTATTATCTTCAAATTTTTCATAACTTAAGATAATTACCCGTGGCATATCAACTGAATAAGTTATTTCATCGAAAGTAATTGAGTGCGGCTCAAATGGGAGCACCATTCCTCTTTTCGTATTGGCGGCAACAGCTGTCTCAGGCCGTGGGGGTGTAGGCTTGGATGACCTCCCTACAAGACCCAATAGAAAAGATAGGCAAAGAAGTAACATGAGCCCCTAATGGACCAAAGCCTTTTGTTCACCCCTTTCAGGTCTTAACTACTGCTAAATCATAGAAAATGAAAAGATACTAACTACTATGACTTCATACCAGATCCATTTCTCGGACTAGAGCCTCGAGATTGCAACTGAATTGATCCTTCTATTCTATCAACGTTCTTGTTGCCCTCAGGATCGTCTGATTTTACCGTGTGGGATTTGCCAAAGGCTGCATTCACATGAAGCTTGAGTTGGCAAGCTCTTGTTGATAGAAACTTCAACAAGAAGAAAAGCGAAAAGCACTTACAATTAAGAAGAGCGAGAGCCACCGTAAACCCAAAGTTGAAGAGGATGATGAACCCAAACAATGCCCCAAGTCCTATCCAATACCAATATGCTTCAGTAAAGAACCCACGAGACTTCAAAACTTGAATTCCTAGGGGTTCGTTTGTACTTGAATTTGGGGGAATCTATCATAAGGAATAACACGAGGAATTAGTCAATTAGAGATTTATATCTATGAAAGGTCATAATAGTGGCATTAAGCATTTACAAGACTTTACCTTATTCCAATTCGATCCTAAAAGTTCATTGACGACTATGGCGTTCTGCCCATACATTAAAGGAGATGTCCAATATCCCCATATCCACCATTTCTTTACGTCCTCTACAATTCAAAGAAATCAAGATTAGTACTTAAGAAAAAGAAGCTGAACTCTAGTATTCGTAGTACCTCGGGAAAGAACAACTCCGCCCAATGCAAAGAGTACGAGCATAACAAATGACCCGAATGTGTTGGCAACGATCAAGTTTCTCCCAAGTGCCGCAGTCAATCGAAACAATCCAGAGGCCATCTGACTAATGGCCGCAAGCAAAAGATACTGCTTGAACAACCTACAACACATTATAAACAGTAGAATGTCTCAATCAAAACAACGAGATTAGAGTTTCCATCTTACCACTGAAGAATAATCACAGTTCTTACCTTCCAACATTTGGATCATATCCAGTGACGTAGTAGGTGATGAACACCCAAGCTGCAACCTCCACAAATGTGATAGGGATTTTTAGAATCCAGGATGGTAGAGCATATGCCCATGCTGGATAGAAGAGGAGGTCTCTTTGCTTGTAGAAAATTGGGAGCTTGGCTATAGTCATTGAAAGCTCTGCCATTCCATTGAACATGATCATCATCACGGTGAAGAACATGGCACCAATGTAAACTCCTCCATCAGTTACAGTATCCCGATGCATCTTAGTCCGTAAGAATAGGGTCATCGAAATAAACGCCATAAATATGAGCTAATAAACAAGTCACGTCAGTTTAAGTATATCAGACAATTCATGGCTAAAACGAACTGAAAGAGCATGAAGTAGGTATTTACCTGAGTGACCTTGAAGATGTAGACAAATGAGTTCCTTTTCATAAGCAAGTACTCTCTTAAAATGCAAGCTTTAAGCAAATCCTTCATTCCAACACCAAATCTTTTGGTAGTCAAAGCGGCTGGGTGGTTCTTGCTCTTATCAAATGGAGTGGAAAGTTCATCCCCGAGCTTTCTTCCCACATGAAATGACTGGAATGCCTCCGCAAATTCCCGAACTGTGACAAAAGTGTAAGGCTCATCTTTGCGTACCCAATACTGATGCTGATCTTTTCTTGATGTTACCTATCAAAAGGTAAAAAAGAACGTTATTGCAAGACACTTCCTATAGAGAGTATCTTTCATCTCACAAAAGTTGTTGAAATAACATCTTCATATTTTTACATACTTCCTGCAAGAAATCAGCAACACCCTTCCTCCCAGGGCATTTGAATCCCATGGATTCAAAGAAATCTAGGACGAGTTCACGTGGGCCCTGGTACACGATTTGACCATCAGATAGGAGAATAATGTCGTCAAACAGATCATAAGTCTCCGGAGCTGGTTGGAGGAGAGAGATAACCGCCGTTCCATCAAGAATGTGTATAAATTGTTTTAGGGAGTTGACAATTTGGTATGTTGTCGAGCTATCGAGCCCAGTTGATATCTCATCCATCAAAAATACCTCAGCAGGCCCCACCAGCATCTCACCTAGAAATTATAGGTCAAGAGAATTGAACATTTTCATTTATTAAAAGTTTGATATGCTTCTAGTTCTAACCTGTGGTCACACGCTTCCGTTGTCCTCCAGAAATACCCCTCAACATTTCATCTCCAACCATCGCATCAGCACATATTTCCAACCCTAAAATCTGTGGAGAAAACATGTGCATTAAAGTTCTGCTACCTACCAAGTGCCTGCATGATTTTGTGGTAATTTTTGTCATAGTTACCTTGAGGATATAATCAGTGACGACATTAGCCTCTTGACCTTCTGTTACTGCTGCCTGTGGAATTAGACCCATTGCATTAGAAAAACTAGACACCCCGGTTGGTCTAAGAATTAAAAAAAAAAAAAAAATGCTTGCTGGAGTCCAACTCAAAATCATTACTTCATCGTCAGTTTCTTCTTATGGATTAATTAATTCATCTCCTTTCTTTAATTGAAAAGATGAAAAACAACTCCAACCTCTCATTGTTTAATTACCTTCATGAAGATATCGATATCAGGATCTGGTTTTATATTTGCCGCTTTCTCTCTTCTTGACAACTCTGACAGCATATCTGCAGATGTCGCCAAAGGAATCAGCATTTTTTATTCGAAAAAGAAAAATTGTCCAAGTCAAACTCAAATATGACATCATAAAATAGGAAAGTATCAAATTTGCTAACCGTATCGTGATCCAACTCCCTGACATCTTGCAGAGAAGGCCAAAGTTTCTCTAACGGTCATTTCTCCTATGTGAAGATCGTGTTGACTTATGTAAGCCGCGGTTCTTTCGGGCACAAACTCATTCATGACATGTCCATTGTAAGTTACCCTTCCTGTCGTCTGAGGAAGAATCTTCTCTCTTTCAGTATAATTGGATGATATTTTGATGTATAACAAAAGGAGGGCTTAAATTTGATGAAAGTTGACTTTCGTTAACCTTTAGTTCAGGATCAAGCTTGCCAGCCAAAGCTAACAAGAGCGTGGTCTTTCCTGAACTAGGTGGACCTAGAAGCAAAGTCATCCTGCAAAATTGTCCACCCAAATGAGAAGAAACTTGCCAAAAAATAAAAGTAAAGCTAATTTTCCACCATTGTGATAAAGGAAAAAAGACAAATCCAATCAACATGTTGAAAACTTCTTTCCAACTAGAATGTGACCATTTCTAGCTGGGACCTTTGATTAATTACACGAAGTGTAATGCATTGAATACAGCACCTAGCTCAAAGATGGAACCAAATCACTCATGTTGAAATAAAATTAAGTTAAGTTTAGTTGAATTTGGAGGCTTGAAGAACTGATTTTTGAGTTGGTTTGATTTGCTCACCTGCCAGGTTTGATGATCCCACTGACATCTTGAAGGATGGTCAAGTGCTTCTTTCTACTAGGAAGTACGTGCAGAAAATTCAAGAAGCCCTTCGGGGGTAGAAAGAAACAAAAAGAAAAGTAAAGGTTAAATGAAGAAACCAATCAGAACATCCAATCAATTTATTGAATATCATTTTAGTCAAATGATCTTTATTGCAAATTGTTTGACTCAATGGTATAGGACTTTGGATGTGTGGTCTATATTTTGCTGGGATCCCCCACTTCAATAGCTAGTTTCTAGGCTCTAATTCTTCTAAAGTCAATATCAATGGATACAAAAGCCATTTGTCATCCCTCCCAATTGCAACCGAGCGGCACGGGTGGTGACACAAGGATTGTAGTGTTTGCCCGAGACTAGCTAAAGGGCTAGTATAAAAGCTAACCATTTCTATGCACCGCAATCGTGGAGAATGGTTGATTGTTATGATCCTAATTGCAAGGGATGGGGCTCAAATCTCACATATATGGTATGGGCTTTGATGCGTGGTTTATATGGTCTTGGGCTCTCTTCACACTTCAATGGATAGCTATCGAGGTGAGAGAGCCAAGGCCATAAAAATCACATATTGAAGTCCATATCGATGAATTATGATCCTAACAAAAATGGAGCTGCCATTTTGGCTTTTATATTCCACATATTTAGGTGGTTGCTAGCTTACCTCTAGAATACTAGTGCAGAAATTAATGACGGTGGGCAAAGCTCTGCTTCCTTCATGAGTCTCTGCCTTCACATTCAAATGCTCGAATCTGACTTCAATTGTAGGAACATCAATTCCAACTCTGCAACCAGAGTCATCAAAAATCACAAATATTCAAGCCTAAATTAAATAATAAATTAATTAATTACATCTTGATAATACCAGGACAACTTTACCGGGAAAAAGACAAAACATGCATGAATCATGAAGGAACGATTCCCACCATTTTGGACGACAAAATTTTCAGGGGCATGATAAGGATTTCCCTTGGTAAAGATTTTTCTCGGGAATCAAACAGACTCCATGCCAAGAAACGTGGCAAATTTGGTAAACATTTTCCTTTTTACTCGAAAAACCCACAAACAGAGGTTCCGAAGACAGAGCAAACGGAGATCGTACCTGTCAATGCGGTTCCGGAGCTTCAGCAAGAAGCCCTCGTTGTCCTCCTCAGTGACCCTCAATAACCTCTCAAGCAATCCCTTCCTGTCATGAAAGCCCAGGTTCCAGATATCGATTTGGTTAGCACCGCCGCTGGCCGTCAGAATCCCTTTCTGGAGACGCTTGAAGGTGGGGAGTTTCTCGAGAGCAGCCCATCTCAGAGCTTCCTCGTCATCCTCATCGCGCGAAGACCTCGAGAACACATCCGCCATCGATGCCTGGTTCCTCCACGAAGTGGAGCTGGTCGCGCGCAGGCTGTTGCCCGCTCTGTATATATCTCCTCCATCCATGGATGATGATGGTGTCTGCTAAAGCGCTGCTCTTGCTCTGTTTCAAAACACAAGAAGTGAAGAAGAAGAAGAAGAAGAAGAAGAAGAAGAAGGGGGAGGTGACAGCGTTTCGTGTTCTGTTTAATGCTGATGTGCGCTTGTGTAATTACGTATGAAAATTGACTATTTTCATAGAGCTCGTAAGCAAGAGAGAGACGGGGTAGACACCGGCGTAAAAATGGAGTTTATATAGAGAGACTGAGCGAGTATTGGGCCCCAGTGGGGCGGCTTCTGGAATTTTTGACTCTGTAGATATTTTCCTGGGTTGGGGAAAAAGAAGCAAAAAATTCATTCTTCATTTCAATATTTACGCTTTTTTTTTTTCAATTGAACTGGGGCGGCTTCTGGAATTTTTGACTCTATAGATATTTTCCTGGGTTGGGAAAAAAGAAGCTAAAAATTCATTCTTCATTTCAATATTTACGCTTTTTTTTTTCAATTGAATTTCTATATTTTCTATTTATACAATTAAATCCTTTAATTTTCACAAATCTTCTAATCGAATCCTTGGACCGCCCAGTCTACCCAAGTCCAATGGACGTGGCCCTTGGACAACGTCTTAGCGCAACACGCATAAAAAATTTTCAGGGTGGATGTCCATGTGAGAGTCTATATTGGCCAAAATTCATCCGTATTATACTCATGCTGCCTACATGTGCTAAATTTTTCCACATACATCCACATGGAGATTCGCATTTTATCTATATCACACACGTCAACTAAAATTAGTTGGATTTTGTGTTAGATGGACTTGATTAAATTACTCGTGAAAGTATACGGATTTGAGTAGAAATTATAAGCAAGAGAAGAAACAAATCTTGACCATCCAATTGGTGCAACAATAAGTTATCAAAGAAGGAAGCAATTTTAATTACGAGGACCCCAAATCCAAAATGGAAAGAGGCAAAAAAAAAAAAAAAAAAACATTGGCGGAGAATATGAAATATTCATTTCTTGGAAATTTAATTCCAAAATGAAAAAGAAAAAATCATTTTTATTTTTCCTAAAAATGAGATTGGAAATGATTGACATATCAAATTATAGAAGTATTTAGTTTTGCCAGCATTGGCATGATGTTATTGAGTCGTTTTAGGCTTCGTTTGGTAAACATTTATATTTCTCCCAAATTCTATATTTTTGTTCCCCGAAGAAAGAAAAAAAAAATAACTCCGTTTGGTAATGTCAATTAATTTTTTTATTCTCCGAAATAGAAAAGTGGGTAAGGAATAGATTTGGAATAGAAACAAGAAATAAATAAAAAAAATTACCTTATTATTATCGAGAACAATTTCTAAAAATAAGTAATTTCTCTTTTCTTTTTTTTTTTCTTATCTTCTTTTCTTCCTCTTTGTCGGCCGCCACCCCCCGCTACTGCTTGTTGCCAACCAACCACCATTGACTGCTAGTCCTCACTGCTCGTCGACGGGCCAACCGTTGCCGACCGACCTTGGCCAACAGTCGCCAATTGTCGCTGCCAATCATCGACTGCCGCTAACTGCTACTGTAAATCGTTGACCGTCGTTGCCCGCTATTGACAATCGCTGTCACTTGCCATTGCTCGCTGCCAATGACCGCCACCGCTGCAACCAATTGACGATGGTGGTCAGTGGCAATAGGCAGCGACAACGGGCTGCAATGGGTGGCGATGATAAGAAAGAATAAAAAAAAATTAATAGAAATTTTACATTACAAAAATATTTGTGAATTGTACCATACTCATTCTTATTCTTTTTTTCATTCCGAAAATAGAAATTTTGTATAATTACTAAACGCGTTCTTTTACTGATATTTTTTTTTTGTGACCTAGGAACCTCGTACAGCCGGCAGCCGGCGAGTAAACTTGGGGGGACACGTAAGCGGGAGGACCCACCACCCCCGGTGTCTCACTTAAGACCCCAAGCGATCGTGAGAGGATTTGAACTCCTCCCTTTCATGAGGGGGAAAGAGCCCAAACCATCACAACCACCAAGGCGGTGGTTCTTTTACTGATAAATTATTTTGGAGAATAAAAATAAAAAGAGACTATTTTAAAAAAATATTCTCCAAAATAGAAATGTTATCAAACGGATTCTTAATGGCGCTGGTGGCTAGGGGGCTTCTTTGGACAATGGTGCCAAGTGTAGTGCATGGCGTCATTTGCAGATACATGAACACTTGAAATAGTCTTTGAATTACATCTTCGCATCCGATCCCTATAGCAAATATCATTTTAGCGTCCTCTAATGTGTTCAACACTTTTAACAATTCATGGCTGCCTTTGATTAGTGTCCACCGACCAAGTAGCGCAAAAAGGTTTTAGACACCTACAATGGTGCATTGATATATCAAGAAGCTCAAACTATTCTTACAACTAGTGGAACCATCTATGAGTTATAGAAAATAATTTGGACCAGAGTAAGCACAACAAAGATCATATTATATTCTATTGGTGATAAGAAAATTAAAATAAATGGTTAATTAGACTATTTTTGTTTTGTGAAAAATGAATAATTTAGAAAACATTTTCCTAAAAATGATTACTTTTATTACTTAAAATAGCTAGTTAATGAAAAGTATTTTAATCATCAACAATTATTTTGCCTAAATATTGTCGTGAATAATGAAAATATTTTTAATATATTCATTTTGCAAGTGATATAGACGATCATTCTTTAAAAAATATTTTTAAAATCATTCATTTTTTTTAGAAAGGCTTTTCGTGAAGTAAACTTAGCCTTAAACGAATAAAATGGTATCGATGAGACTGAAAAATAGGATGCCTATGTAATAAAATTGAAATTAACAACTTAGCACAGGAGTTCTAAAATAACCATATTAAAGACAATTTGCCTTGCTAAATAAGCAAATTAGCTAGGGACAGCACACGTGGTGAGGAAGGTTCCATGGACGAGAGTGCCAATCAGTCATGCATGACGTCATCTGCAAATACAACAGCAACCCGAGGATCATGCCAGAATCGCGAAAGGTCCAGAAATAAAGTCTTGATCTGACAGTGCAAGTTCCAGAAGGACGCCGGCAAAAAGGACCAGAAATAAAGTCTTGATCTGACTTTGACGTTCCTAGCCTTTCCCCCTCAACATTTAAAACGCATTCTGGACAAAGAACGGGAACACTCGTACGACCACGAATTATTCTTTTTTTTTAACAGATTTTTTTTTTTGAACAGATACGACCACGAATTAAAATAACTCAAGCTAAAGGCAGTTGGCTTAGCTGTTAAGGATCGAACACTTTGTACTGATTATGCTTAGGTTTGATTCTCACTGTTAGCGGTCTCCGTTAATAAGCTAAATGCAGGTCCAGTATAAGTCCTCAAACCAAGGCAGCAGCATGCCCTTATCTTGAAATGGAGTAATCCACTTTTAGGATAGTATTGTAAAAAATTCTAAACTTATATATTTATGATAAATTTATTTCCAAACTAATTTTTTGATAAAAAAAAAAATCATAAATTGGTATATATGTGACAAATTTTCCCTCAATTAATTTTCGTTAAATTTTTACCATCAAATTATTGAATTGGATGACACGTAATAGCTAATGGGTATATCCATTTGAGGTTTATTAATCAAATTAAAAGAAAATTAATGGAAGGTAAATTTATCACAAATATATCAATTTGGAAATTTTGTGGTCAAGAATTTGTTTAGAGTAAATTTGTCATATGTATACTAGTTTATGATTTTTTTGTGATCAAAAAATTAATTTTAGATAAATTTGTTAAGAATGTATCAATTTAAGGATTTTAGTGATATTAACCCTCTCCCTTTCACCCAAACATTTTGCTACAAAAAAAAAATGGCTCAAAAGATAATTGTCAATTCTAATAAGATGGTCCATTGACAAATAACCGATTTGGGCTACTGACCTGTCTGAATTCAATTAGGTTTCAATGGGTTTTTCAAGGCAAAATGGTCCATTGACAAATAAGTTATTAGACGGTGGCAAACTTAGACTTTTAGATTTAGGAAGTGCTTGGGCAAGAAAACGAAAGACTTACGTGAAAATGATGAGTAAAATCATAAATCAAGAAAATCAATGTGAAAGTTCAACAAAATACAGTTTGTCATAAATGAATTCGGCACTAAATACACTTGGACCCACCTCTGCCCATGGAGCTTAAGATGGATATGGGGTTCAATCGAACATGCGATCCACATCTTATGAGTCATTCACTAAAGTACAATCACTATTTTAAAAACTTAAATTTACTTGGATAGTTTTGGAACCCTCAAAAAGAAAATTGATCATAATAAAAAGTTGTTCGCCAAACTCTAATTTAATTTTTTTTTGAGACTATTAGATCTTAAAGTTATAAGGTATACATGATGTGATATGAATAAATATCTAAATTTTTTATAGTGATTCACCAAGATAGGAAATAGCAAAATATCTAGATTTCATGTCCTATTCTATATAGTCTATTCCCGATTAAAAATCCAAACAATCAAATGTAGCCTAAGATGATTTGACAATTTTCAAGAATCACAAATCTTTTGAAGCAATGATCATAGCAACGAATTCGAGGCTGTTGATTTTATAACTAATTGTAACATATTGCATGTTTCAAGAGTCCTATGATGAACACTGATTAAATTATGGATGCCCCACTGCATTATTTAGCCTGAATTGCAATTTATTCCCAAATTGTAATCTAAAGGTATTCGGAGCCGGATAATTCATCCCCAGCAGCTCCTACACGCAACTATGAGAATAAATTGACAAAAAGCAGGAGTGTACTATTAAAATGGCACAACCAATTTAACCACTAGAGAATTTTAGTTAGAATTTAATTCTCATGCTCAACAAATTTAGTGAACAAATGGGGAGATAATTCGAAAGTTCCTGCATTTTAAGTCATACCTCCAAAACCTAAGATTAAAGCCACGACACCATGTTTGACTCGTAATCGAGTTCCTGCAAACTCTTGAGAGTTGACAAATTTTAAAAAAGCTTCCCAATTTCCGCCTACCAGGAAGAAAAATTGGGCTCAGGCTCAACCTTAGGACATGATCCCCACATATTTTATTTTCCTTTTTATCGAATTACCTGGCTCGTGTTCAGATTTTGTCGTTTGGTTTCTCTTCTCTTACTTTTTCATACGTCTTTGTATTCATAAGCATTAGATGTATAACCATAACCTATCGATAGTTTGATTTACCTTCTTTGTCTATTTGCTACTATACTATCTTTTGAGTCTGTGGTTTATTTTGTATCACCGATTTTAGGAACTATAGTCTCATTTGTAGTCTCAATCTCTAATGTCTTTGAGGTCTACAAAGTCTTCACTTGAAGTTCCAACTCACTACTGATACCATGATTTGTTTGGTTTGCGAGTAGTATCTCAAGGCTCCTCTATCAAAGCATAGCTATCTTGACTAGAAAGCCGAGTGCTATAGAATTAGCGCAATACGATAAATAGCCTTTTCACACCATATGCATAACTTAAAAATACATACTTTTTCATCATCGGCTTAGCTTTCCATCACCTACATAAGCATATGTAGGACATTTGAATACTCATAATTCAAAGTCTTCCACCAGATACTAGGTAATAAAGATCAACCAGTAAGGTAACAGGTCCACTACTTCGGCCAAAATTTTTTTGCCTAGTCTTACATGCGAAAACATGCACCAAACTCACTCAAGCTAAATTTTGGTTTGTTTATTTTGCAATTCCATTTGATTGTGGTATTCTAGGCACTGCATAATGTCTCAGAACACCGCCCTCCTTTCTCTCTCTCTTAATTTGTTTACTTGTTTGCTTCTTAATCAGTACCTTAAACTCTTAAATAGATTGAATATGTCAAATTTGTGCTTCAAGAAATATACTCATACATTTCTCGAATTGTCGTTAATGAATGTCAGCATATATCGAGCACTTCCTTTTGAAAGAATCATAGATGAGCCCCAAATGTTTGGATGAATATATTCAATTGGAATTTTGGTCGAATGAATAAATGTACTGAATATAACTTACTTGGTGTTGAATCCAAAAAATGCAATACTTACATGAATCCAACTTTCCTATCTTCTAACCTTCAGCAACCCTCTCTCGCTCAATCATCTTAGGCAGTTGCTAGCTTACCTCTAGAATATTAGTGCAGAAAAATTAATGACAGCGAGCAAAGCTCTGCTTCCTTCACGAGCATTTGCCCCCACGTTCAAATGCTCAAATCTGACTTCAATGGTAGGAATATCAATTCAAACTCTGCAACCAGATTCACCAAAAACCACAACTATTCAAGCCTAAAATAAATAAATAAATATATACATGTTGACTATACCGGAAAAACTTTCTCGGGAAAAAGGCAAAACATGCACGAGTCATGAAGGAACGATTCCCACCATTCTGGACGACAAAATTTTCACTGGCATGATAAGGATTTTCCTTGGTAAAGATTTTTCTCGGGAGTCAAACAGACTCCATGCCAAGAAACGTGGCAAATTGGGTAAACATTTTCCTTTTTACTCAGAAAACCCACAAACAGAGGCTCCAAAAACAGAGCAAACAGAGACCGTACCTGTCAACGCGGTTCCGGAGCTTCAGCAAGAAGCGCTCGTTGTCCTCCTCGGTGACCCTCACTAACCTCTCAAGCAATCTCTTCCAGTCATGAAAACCCAGGTTCCAGATATCGATTTGGTTAGCACCGCCGCCGGCGGTCAGAATCCCTTTCTGGAGACGCTCGAATGTAGGGAGTTTCTCGAGAGCAGCCCATGTCAGAGCTTCCTCGTCATCCTCATCGCGCGACGATCTCGACAAAACATCCGCCATCGATGCCTGGTTCCTCCACGAAGTGGAGCTGGTCGCGCGCAGGCTGTTGCCCGCTCTGTATATATCTCCTCCATCCATGGATGATGATGGTGTCTGCTAAAGCGCTGCTCTTGCTCTGTTTTCAAATCACAAGAAGTGAAGAAGAAGAAGAAGAAGAGGAGGGACGTGACAGCGTTTCGTGTTCTGTTTAATGCTGATGTGCGCTTGTGTAATTACGTATGAAAATTGGCTCTTTTCATGGATGACCTCAAGTAAGAGAGAGACGGAGACGACACAGGCGTGAAGATGGAGTTTAATAAGAGTCTGTGCGTGAATTAGGCCCCACGGGGTCGACATCTGAATTGTAGACTCTGTCGATATTTTCCTGGGTTGGGAAAAAAGAAGTTAAAAATTCATTCTTCATTTCAATATTTACGCTTCTTTTAATTAAACTTCTATATTTTCTATTTGTCTAATTAAAACCTTTAATTTTCATTTGTCTAATTAAAACCTTTAATTTTCACAAACTTTCTGATCAAATCCTTCGACCGCCAAGTCTACTCAAGTCCAATGGACGTGGCCCTTGGACGACGCCGTAGCGTAACATGCATAATTTTTTTTTTCAGAGTAGACGTCCATGTGAGAGTCGATATTGGCTAAAATCCATCCACATCATACTCGTGTTACCCACATTTGCTAAATTTTCCACATGCGTCCACAAAATCACAATTTGCATCATCCGATGGCCACAAAAAATGAAATTAGTTGGATTTGGTATCAAAAGGACTTAATTAAAATACCCGTGAAAGTAAAAGGTTTTGATTAGACAAATTGAAAATATGAGAATTTAATCCGAGAAAATGTGAGAGTGTAGAAAATAAAATAAAAATCTGTTTTTTAAAGACAAAATAAATTGATTGGGATCTTAGGGACAATGATAATGTTATCTCCGTGAATTTATCCCCTAACGCTACGTTTGGTCAACTCGAGATAGAACTAGATAAGATGGGATTGAAATTCGGGAATTTTAATGTTAGTGAATTGTAGTAATAGTGTGGATACTTTCATATTCTACCTCAATCATTGTTTAGTATGAACTACTATGTCAATTAAATGCACAAACAGATTCTACTTTGTTCATTGTTTGGTAGGAATGCACAAACAAAAACTGTGAGAATTTGTCACAATTTATTGCCAAAATGGAAATGCACAAACGGGGAAACATCCAACAACCAATCCAATATTATGACAAGATCTAAACCTTAAATTTCAGGATCTCATTATACCATTCCAGAGTTATAGAATCGACTATGAGTGGAAATGTAAACTAGATTCAATGTCATTGACAAGATAGATTAACCAAAGAATGCTAGATCTAAGAGAGAGAAAAGCATGATTATTTGCATTCATAATTTCAAAAAGGATAGGGTTTCAACTCTTTTGCCGCTTTCATCAAACTTCACTATGAATTAAATAATTATGGGAGAGAAACAATTTCGATTTTCTTTCTACTTTTGTAAATTTTCAACGTGAATTAGAGAGTTACGGACGAAAATGAGTTTCGACATTCCGGCCACTTTTGCAAATCAATGCGAACTAAAGAGTCGCAGAGGAGTCGTGGAGTTTCAACGTGAATTACAGCTAAAAGAGAAGGGGAATGAAAAGGAAGGATCTTCCAAGAATTAGCTTTGATACTATGGACATAAAAAGGTATAAAAGAAAATGGCCAAGAGCGAGATAAGAAACAAATCTTGACCATCCAATTGGGGTAACGATGAGTTATCAAGGAAGGAAGCAATTTTAATTACGAAGATCCCAATTCGAAAATGGAAAGAGAAAAAAGAAAAAACACTAGCGGGCAATATGAAATATTTGTTTTCTAGAAATTCTATTCCAAAGTGAAAAAAAAAAAGAAACCATTCTTATTTTTCTTGAAAATGAGATTTGAAATGATTGACATATCATGTTATAAAAGTACTTTGTTTTGCTTGTGTTGGCATGATGTCCGTTGACACCTAAATTTAACCAACTTGATCATTCGTTTATTGCACATAAAATTAGGGATTAATTTTTAACCCCCAAGACAAAAAAAAAAAAAAAAAAAGAAGTAGAATTGAATTGCATAATATATAGTTTTAGGAGCATTTTTTTTTATTGCATTTGCATTAGACTAGTAATGGATGGATTTGACTTGATGGTTATAAGTTTAAAATTTTGCGAGTCAGACTAAGTCTGCGGTGAGAGGAAATTGGCCCAAGCCCGCTATTCTCTGATGGCCAAGAATTGATTTGAAAATGACCAGTTGGAAGATTGATGAATATTTCAAAAAAGATTTATATTATTCTTCCAATATTCGGGAGATTTATTGTGTATTCATGCAATCTATTCATATATTCTTAGTGAGGGCAAGCATAGGAAGGAGATATTGCAAGCCCATCTTTGCAAGATTCGGAATTTGAGAAGATTCTATTACAATCTTGAATTTTTAGCATAATATTCGACCAATTTGCAGGCAAGTATTTGGTCGGAGAATACTCAATCTGCATAAGGACAGAAAATGATATATTTTCTAGATCTTCCGAGAAAAAAAAGATGAGAGCGTGCGGACAAAGATTTGGCCACAAGAGAGACCATCTTGAGCGCCCGTGAAATTGAGTCAATATTCTCAAAATCTTTAGACAATTCTCTTGGCCGTAATGCAAGGAGGAGGATCGGCAGATTTTGTATCTTCGTACAAAGGAAATCAATGAAAAAGGAAAGTGGGATTTAGTCTTCACATATCCATCAGTGTGGGCAGAAAGAAAAGCCGCAAGAATAAGAGAGAAATCATGATGGGTGGTCGGCAAGACAAGTGAATAATACATGCAAGATTTCAAGAGAATATTCATGCAATGCAATAGAAGGAAATAAAGCCCACGACAACCCAAATCCACTCACCTATAAAAAGGTTACTACACTACGGACCAAGAGAGTGGGGGCGGAAAAATAAGAATTTCAGAGCATAAAGAGACACGTGAGGGGGGAATAGAGAGAAAAAGCACAATAGAGGGGAGTCACACCTTCTGCACGTTCGCGAAGCAAGAGAGAGATCAGAGAAAGAGAAGTTCTCTTTGATCCTTTTCTCATAGGTTACAAGGGGGCACACCCCACCACTCCACTATGTCCAAGAGGAGAAAATATCTTGGCATGTCGGACACTTGGAGGACGTCCCTAGAATCAACATTATGCACATTGGAGGGCGCACTTGAGGTCTCCACGGAGCACTACGGACTCTAAAAGGCTCGAACGTAGACAGGTATACAAAAGAGAAGACGTATTTTGCAGCCTTGCTGAACTATGTAGCAGCGAAGTAGTGGTGTTGAGCGCTGACGAACCCTATTGTCGTGAACCGAAGTTGCACCATTCTTGACGTGCTGCCTTCCACTCGAGATCCACGTGTTGCTTCCGCCATGTCCGAACCGGCCGTGACGACTCGCTACCGTTGCACCGCCCGTTGTCTTGCCTAGTTTATCTGATCGTCACCCATTGTTGTTCCCGACGTGTCCTATCCCATCGAGCTAACCGTGCTACGGAGCCCTGACCTGAGCTGCTGTCGAGCTGATCCTTGAAGTTTCTATTCTTGTAGGTTCATTGGTCGTGAGCCCACTGTATTGACAAACCATTGTTCGTCAATCCTTCACACCAATCCCGTTTTGGAAATGAAATCCAAACAAGGTAATTTTCTTGAACTAAATTTCATCTCAATATTATTGTCTAAACTGGAACATTTAACGCTAATAGGGATTTCATTGACGCATTAGGCATTATCCAATAGGATATTATTGGCAAAAAATTACTATAATTACTAATTTGATCCGTAAGACTTCAGATCATTTTTTTAATTATATTGATTTTTTTATTGACGATATTTTGTCTTTAAAATCATTATAATTATTAATTTGATATGTGAGACTTCGGATCAATTTTTAATTATTTTGATTTTTCTTGAATTTTGTGATGTTTAGGATTAGAATAATTGTTAATTTAATCCGTGAGACAACGGATTATTTTTTCAATTATTTTAACCCTTTATTTGATGAATATCCTAAGTGAATTAGATATAATGCTTATATTTGGAAATTACTTGTTTTGGAAAACACCCAAAAAAAATCAAATTGTGCATCAGATAGGATGGTTTCCTAAATTAGGATTGCATTTTTTATTTTTTTATCAGATTGCATGTTAGGATATATAAGATTTCTCGATAACATTGCTTAGTTTGAATAGCATTGCATGTTTAGATAATTTTGGAATAGATTAGAATATATTCTAAATAACATTTACTTTTATAGATAGGGTCCTAGATAACGCTTAGATAATCTCGCATTTTTAAAATAGTTTTATGAGATAAAATAGCGTTTAAGTCAAATTAATCCCTAAAATAGATTAGAAAATTATTTATTTTAGATAGTTTAATTAGGTTTTTTTTTACTTACTAATTTTAATAAAAAATATAAAAATATTATGTGCATGTCAAATAGTTTGCATGTTAGGTTCATTTAATTATAAATTGCTTGTCAATAGAGGTAAGTCATGTAGTTCTTTTTTTTTTTTTTTTTTTTTGGACGGGAACGGAGAAATAGTATTAACTGGCAAGAGGATTACAACAATTTAAAGCATCAGTGCATAAAAGAGAAAAAAGGAAAGGAGGGGGAGAGTCGGCCAATGGGGAGGGAGGATATGAAGCCCATGGGCTCGAGCAGCCCCAATCAAGAACCGTATTCTCTTCTCTTCTTCGCACGCACCTCTAGGGTTTGGAAAAGACGAAGCAAATCTGCGGCTTCCACGAACGAGCACGAGAGTCCCAAGGAAAGCGTTTCGATCTCGAACCGAGTCAACCGGTGAAGGCAATCCGATTCGAGAATAAGGTGAGTTGTCGATCGTCCCGTTTGTAGCGAATACCGGAGCGCGAGATGTGAAAGCTTGGATTTCCGTTTGTAGGGCGAGGCGGCGTTGATGGTAAGGGAGAAACCGCCGATCAACCTTCTGCGAGTCTCGACAAACACCCGCCACGGAGCCTTGAGAAGAACCCGGATAAAAGGAGCCGTCGATATTAACTTTCGTACACCAAGATCGGGAGGACGCCAACCAAAGTATGCGAGAGGGCGAGAGGCGAAAGGGACCGTCGAGTTGAAGAAAAGGGGTGGTAAGCAGATCCGGCAGTGGCTCTGAGATCTTGCAAAGGCTGAGTCTGATTTGAGCACGAAGTAGGGGTAGCCTGATCAGGCTGCTTGTGATGATGCAGGGGCTTGGAATTACTAATTTTGTAAGCGCGATCGTAGGCGATGGCATTGAAGACCACGAGATCAGGGTTGGGGATTCTTTGACGAAAGATGTAATCGTTCCTGGCCTTCCAAATATGCCACAAAACAGCTGCGATATTAGCCAAATCAGGTAATAAATCCTTCCTAGACATGAGTTGTTGAAGGCAAGCATCAAATCTATTTGTTTGAAACTGTCGTATATTTATGTGAATCTGTGAATGAGACCATACTGCTTTGGTCCACGGACAGTGGAAGAAAAGATGTTCTGTTGATTCAGGGATAGGCTGACTTCCGCATTGTTGACATAGGCTGCAAGAGGGATCCGATAAAATATGCCGGTTATACAGATTTTCCCTTGTGGCAATAGCATTATGGCATAGAGACCATAGGAATATTCGTAATTTAGGGCTTGTCGGCACCTGCCAGATAGTATTCCAAAAACGCCTGGGTAGTGTGAAGGAAGAAGATGCCCGGTTATGATCTAAGTTGGATTGGGCAGATCGTAGACAATTATAACCACTTTTGACAGTATAAATGCCATTTTGTCTTCCTGTCAGATTAAAGCATCAATTGTAAGCTTGTGGGCATACCGTATTTGGAGGATCTCGGTAATAATTTGATCATTGAAGCTATTTTTGAGCAATGAGATATTCCAAGATTCTTTGTTCGGGGTTAATGAAATCGGCAACCATAATAGGTTCATTGCGTAGTGCGGAGTCCCCCAATAATACCCATAGTTAGCCATTTGTCCTCTCTAATGCGGATTTTCTGGCCATTACCCACTGACCATTGTAGATGATTAGCCATAGAATCTCGGCCATGTAAAATACTTTGCCAACCCCAAGAGGGCCTGGCGCCTCTTTCTGCATGCCAGAAATCTTTTGAAGGGAAATAAAGCCCTTGAAAGATACGACTCCATAGTGAATCAGGGTTTTGAAACAAACGCCAAGCTTGTTTTGCTAATAATGCCTTATTGAAGGCCACTAGATCTCGAAAGCCAAGACCCCCCGCATCTTTGCGTCTTTTCAGTGATTCCCAATCTTTCCAATGCATTCCCGATTTTTCGCTCCGAGTTTGCCACCAGAATTTAGAAATTTTCTGCTCAATAGCTTTGCAAAGAGAAATGGGGATTTTGAAGATAGACATAGCATATTGAGGCCTTTGCTTGAACTACGGCTTTAATCAACACTTCCTTGCCACCTTTCGAGAACAGTTTTCTTTCCAACCATCCATTTTTGAATTCACCTTAGCTAATAACCAAGAAAACATCTACGTTTTGGACCTACCCCCATCCGAAGGTATGCCAAGATATTTCCCGTCTTGTGCATCACCGGAACACGAAGTTCGCCGGCCGATATTCCGAAGAGGTCTTTGGACAGCCACGACTAAAATATATACCAGACTTATTTCGATTGATTGCCTGTCCCGATGCTTGACAGTATTGATTTAAAATGTTTGACAGGTTTTGGCATTCAAGCAGCTTTCCTTCAATAAAGAAAATGGCATCGTCGGCGAAAAATAAGTGTGAAAGATTAGGACAACTCCGGGTAAGTTGAATACCTTTAATGTTTCCCATAGCGACCGCTTGATGTATGAGAGTGGAAAGAGCATTTGCCACTAGTATAAATAAATAGGGGGATAGGGGATCACCCTGTCGAAGACCCCTAGACATAGGAAAAGACTGAAGAGGCTGACCATTAAACTTAATACAAAGAGACGCAGTCGTGACACACTGCATAACCCTGTGAATCCAATCTGCATGAAAACCAATCTGTTTTAGATAATCCCAGAGAAAATCCCACTCGACACGATCATATGCCTTTTGCATATCAAGTTTGAGTACCCCCTGAAATTTGCATTTTCTTTTCCGGATTCTGAGTTGATGTAGAACTTCCTGCACTAGTAGGATGTTATCCTGAATTTGCCTGCCACTAACAAAAGCACTTTGCTCGATAGATATGAGTGCGGGTAGGAGTGCCTTTAATCTCGTTGGCTAAAATCTTGGAAATGATTTTGTACTGAAAATTACAAAGACTAATCGGTCTGAATTGGTCTAGCCTTTCAGGTTGCGAGATCTTTGGGATTAGAGTAAGGAAAGTTCTGTTTATGACAGGATCCAACACACCAGAATCAAAGAAAGCTTTCACTGAGGTAATAACGTCTGTCTTTAAGATATCCCATTGAGATTGATAAAATTGGCCATTTAAACCGTCTGGGCCAGGAGCTTTGTATGCCCCAAGCTGAAAAACTGCTTGCTGAATTTCTTCAGGGGTAACTTCAGCAATAAGTGTACTATTCATTTCCTCCGTGACAATGGCCGGGCATTGACTTAAAAAGGGACCATAATTGCGATGCCCAACAGAGGTGTAAAGGTTCTGGAAGAAAAGCTGAGTCATTTCTTGTAAAGTTGTTTCATTTCGATCCACTTGATTTTCTTGATCTAATAACAGGCTGATTCGATTTCGTTGACGTCTCTGGATGGTGGTAGCATGGAAGAATCTTGAGTTTTTGTCCCCCCATTTCAGCCACCGTACTCTAGAGCGCATTGCCCAATACTGTTCTTCTTGAGTCCATAAAGTGTGAATCTGAAGTTTTAACGCATCTATTCGAGGCTTGTCAAATTGACTATTTCTTTTGTTGGTCAGGTCTTGGAGCTGCTGTTGAAGCTCAGATATTCTTTGATGGGCATTAGAGAATTTGGCTTTGCTCCATCGAGAAAGAGCCGCTGAAATAAGGCGTAGTTTCTGAGCTAAGGTAATATGCTGAGACCGAGATTGAGTTAACGCATCTGAAATAACCAAACGACATTCTGGATCTTGCAGCCAAAACGATTCAAACGTAAAAAGCCTTGGGCGTCGAGGATGGACTGGAGATAAGTGTAAAACAAGGGGACTGTGATCCGAACCGATGGCCGGAAGAGCAAACACCTCAGCAGCTGGAAAGGTGAGACGCCAAGAGATATTGCAGAGAGCTCTGTCAAGACGCTCTTTAACTAAATCATCCCCTGTTCTATTGTTACACTAGGTATAGGAACATCCCTTGCTGTCTAGGTCCATGAGGGAAGAGTCACTCACCAGATCTCGAAAGGTATGCATCCGTTGAAAATTTACTGGTCGTTTACCCTGTTTTTCCCAAGGATACATTACCTCATTAAAATCTCCAATGCACAGCCAAGGTAAAGTATTATGGGTATTAATGAGTTTCAGTTTATCCCAGAACAGAAGCCGAAGAGAGACCAGAGCCGGCGCCCGGAGACACGTGAGCCGCATAGAAATACCACGCTCCCTGATATAGCAGAGAAGATTAAAGAAGTCAGAAGATTGATGCTCCAAAGACAGGTAAAAACGAGAATCCCGCCGAAAATAGCGAGGCCACCAAAGCAAGGCCGGTAGGTTCTTCCAAAAAACAATTTGGAAACTTAAGACTTTTCTCGCAACGGTTAGCACCAAATTTTTATTCTTAGTTTCCATCAAAAAAGGATGTCGGGCTTTTCTCGGGCCACCAACACCCTAAGGGCTTGAAGCGTCGGGGATTACCCAACCCCCGACAGCCTAACTTATTAGCCTCATTTGTCCGATGGTGGCTTTTAGGGCCAGCCACCATAGCCCAAGTGTCGGATTCAACAAAGATCAAAGATTGGAGTATCCAATAGGAGTGATTCGTCAAGCCCCTCTCGCAGCAGGTTTGGACGCTTTAATTTTTTAATTGGCCCTGCCTTGGTACTCAGCTTATAACTCTTAGATTGCTTTTGCTTGGAAGAGCTAAAAGATCCTGCTCCCAGTGCTTTGTAAGGAGGAGAAACAGGGAAAGGGAGAAGTCCCACTGTAGGAACCAGCTGCCTCTCTTGCTGAACTTGCACAGTGAAGGGTTCTGGCAGAATAAAAGGAGGGCTGTCAGGGATCGGCACAATCTCTTTTCCTTTGCTGCTGGGTGAAGGGACTGCAGGTAGTTCAGTTGAGGGATTGACCTGTGTCTCAGAACGTACTCCTCGGCTTCGGGGAGATGGACTAGGTGAGGCATAAAAGGCGAGCCAGAAAGGGCTAAATTCCCGCACCTCAGCCCTAAGCCACTGACCAAAGTATAAGTTGTCTCTGTCATCAAACTTTTGCTCATCATACTCATAGTCTTTGCAGGTTGAGGCATAATGGCCAAGCTTACCACAGGAATAACAAAAGTGACACAGGCGCTCATAACGAAAGTCTAACCAGATGTTTTTGCCATCAACTCTAAGAAATTGGCCTGGCTGAAGAGGTTCTTGAAGATTGAGTTCAATTCGAGCCCCCGCCAAAGACGAACGAGGTACCCGCTCCATTGTCTATTTTTATTTCGAGAACTTTGCCAACCCTTCGAACAGCTCTACCAATCATTTCCTTCGTGCAGCGCTCCAAAGGGAGACCGACAATTTGGACCCAAAAGGCACATGAGGAGAAGTCATAACATTGCAATGGCGTGTTATACAACCAAGGACGTAGGATGACTAGAATACCTCCAAAAAGCCAAGGACCGTGGTAAGAACCCGATGTTTATCGGTTTCGTTTTTGAATTTGATTACAAATAGACCCCCATCATGTTGCGTAATATCAACATGATCTCGTCCTCCAAGCACGTCTCATGGTATTCGAAAAAAGCTGCTAAATTAAGCGAGGAATTTGACGGGAGTTTACCCACAAGTATGAGGCGACACTCAGCCAAAGCTTCAGGCGAAGGCGCGTCCTCCCAAACGTCGATATGCTGTTTAGACCAAAGACGACCCAGACGATTGCTCAGAGCGGCCAGGCGAGCATCCTCGTACAGGTTAGTACAAGAGGTATCGGGGCTCCCAGGCATACTGTCAGGAGTTGGAGAAGCCATTAGAACCGAGAAACACAAAGACGCCTATAGTCCGTAGACGGGGAAGGAAAGGGAGCTTCGAGATGATGCTAAAACTCGACATGCAGACATGTCGGTAAGGTGAAAAACCACTAATCAGAGGCAGGAAACGGGGAAGTGGACAGGAGGTAGGACATGCAGAAACGCCGATGGAGAAAAGACGCAGAGAACGCAGACCATCGGAGTCACAATCAGAGACGCAAGTGAAGAAGAAAACTAGGAGGAAAAGGAACTGGGAAGAAACCCCGTTGATCGGAACTGGGAATTGAGACAAGCTAATCCAAACTGAAGCAGGATAGAAGGGAAGAAGAAAGCAATTAGGGTTGGAGGACAGAAAAAACTACCATTACGGTAGGCAGAAGCTCGAAAAAACGAGAGCATTTTCTCATGTAGTTCAAGTGCATGTTATATAGGTAAGTTTTAATTTTAAGATAAGATAAAATACCAAAAATAATTGCTTGCTTTATGTGTTTAATTCATTTAGTCCAATTTATTTGATTCATTGAGTATTTAATAATTGTTGAGCATCCATGTGATCACCCCATTGCATGATAGTGATTTAGTCTAAAACCAATCCAGATTGCCTACAAAGATGTTTTTGAAAATAAAAAGAATGGTATCAAAAGGACATTAGAGAAATCTAGTGTAACTAAGTCCCCATACTCAAATTCTATAGTTCGGAGTAAAATAATTCTCCCATTATTTTACTTATGTGTCTAATTGACTTACCATAAATTGATTAATGGTGACTCCTAGATAAAATTCATTTGCATACTAAAAATTTGAACTTAAGTTGCGAATTGGTATGGGTTTGGAGAGCTCGAGCTAAGTCTAGATTTAGTAGTCCATTAGCCAAATCCTAGGTGGTGCACAGGTTGTGGCAGTTTGGCGACTCTATTAGGGACTTGAGTTAAAACTCTTAATGAACTTAGGTCAATTTCTCTTTTCTTTTCAAAAATTGTTTTTGTTTGACAGCGAGAATACCAGGTACGTCCCTAATATCAAGTGTTAAATGTTATTGTAGATGGGAGGTATAAGGGGGGAGTAGTCATTGCTAATCCTTGTCTTGTAGGGAAGTGTTGGAATGAATGATTTATATTCTCTAATTAGAAGTGTTGTTTGCATTTAAATTGTTGTGCGTGTTTTATTACTTTCACACTACACTATTGCACACATAACCATGCCACTGGACCTAGGTTGCAACAAGATTTTAGGATGGTGTTGAAAAGGATGGCGAGACTGCTGTGTTGAGGTTGACCTTCTCTTCCTCGAAAGTTTTTCATGGTGTCGTCTCTATTTGTCCTTTTCCGTGACACTGCGTGATTATAAGCCATTCCATTCGACTGAGCCGGAGTTAAGAGGACCTAACACTTTGAATGCGAGACTACAATGGTTAGATAGAAATCAAGCCTCACACTTTATGTGTGTGTTTATGTGATTGTTATCCCTTCCCAGTAAAAGTAAGTTGTCTAAACTCTCACTTTGCAATTTACTTACTCTGCTGCAATTTTGTCAGTCCATGGCAGTAGGTTTTGTCGTCAGTCTCGTTTTATATGCGATTGGGAAAACCGACGTATAATTCATTTCCACTAAAAAAAAAAGCTCAAAATGTGGTTGGATCAGTTAGATCAAGATGGCCAAAAATATGTGAAAACCAGGATCGCCAAACTTCTTCCATTGCTAGAGATCAATGTCCACTCTGGTGTTATGTAGGCACTACCCCACTTTTGGTGTCCACAAGCTTCCACATTTATATTTGGTGAGTACGAGCTAACCCCAACATTGGAGGAATATAGTGTTGCCATTGGAATATCTCTTGAAAAGGAACTTGCTAGGCCGCTGGCATAGATTTTATTTTTGAATTATCATAGTTTTTAAGAATCAAAGCTGAAACAGTAAGGAAGGTTGTCAAAACTAATTATTATGCATGCCCATTTTCTTTTATGGTGGAGTGTTTTAAAAATGAACCAATGATTCCAAAGGCTGGGATTTTTATTTTAACATTTTTTGGGCTAATTTTATTTTTAAAAAATGTCATTAATCCTTCAATTTCATGGGTGGTTTTAGCTGAGTTTGCAACGGGTTAAATTATGTCAATATGATTTTAGTTGAAACATTTTGTTATTAAACCATTTCAAACAAAATGAAGAAAAGACCATGTGTGCCCTTCTTGAGCTTTGGCAAATATGGTTTTTCTCCCACATAATAGGGTTTGGATACCTTATGAAATAATTTAAGATAGATGATTTTAGGCATCCCATACAAAAATTTGAGGTCTTAAAGCGTTTTTCCTCCAATAAACAATACTCATGTTGGATTATTTTTTGAAAGATCCTAATCCTAAGGCATTCTTATGGCACACTGAATGGTTCCATGTTGATAAGGTTTGTTTATCTCATAAGTATGATGAACCAATCCCGGGGTGTTACTTTTTATTACCCATATAGGGTGGTCCGTCAATACAGAGCTCTTCAAGAAATTCCTCCACCTCTCAAGACGGACTTGTTCCAACGTTTTACTCGTACGGCCTATGACTACTTCAAAAAGATCCAGATGATCATTGCCACATGGAGTGAATGCCATCTGGAGAAGATTTTGGTGCCTAAGAGACTGAAAGGCAAGGAGGAGATTCACCATACATCGACATTCTACATCCAACAACTTGCATCTAGTAGTCTTTGATGTGACTAAGAAGCCCACTCGGCAAGCGCGAATTGAGCATCTTAAGCGAAAAGTGGAAATGATTGAAGTTGAAAATAAGAAGCTTTGCAAGGCGTTGAGCTCTCAAAAGCATATAAAATGAGAGTTTTGGATTTTGATTTCAATTCTTAATTCAATGTTTGGGGAGTTTGATTTTAATTTTTAGGGAATTTGATTTTAGTTCTTAGTTCAATGTTTAGGGACTTTGATTTCAATTTTTAGTTCAATATTTAGGGAATTAGCTTTTTAGTTCAATATTTCAAATGTTAATAAGTTTTGAATAAAATGAGGAGATTAGACCATTGTCATGGACCATTTTCCTATCTTATTCTTGGTTCTTACATTACCTCTTTTATTATTTTAGGTGATAACAGATCCACCACGCTTGCCCATTATTACATGATCAAAAGCTAAAATGGCCGACTAAACTGAAATTCATGATCGTATTACTAATGTGGAAGATCAGCTCAAACAGCTGATCACTTGTATGCAACTTATGACAACCCACATCGAATCCCTCCAAGTGAAATCAATTCCTGCACCCGCTCTCCCTAAGTTAGTGATCTCGAAGAAGGCAAACAACACCCAAATGATTGATTATGAAATGCCTGAGCTGGAAGATGATCCACTCCCAGTCACCGTTGAAAAGGTCAAGTTTGATAGTGCTCCTAAGATAGAGCAAGACAAACACTTTGCAAAGCTTGAGGAGAAAGTGAAGCAATTGCAGGAATCACAGAGCTCACTCTTGTTTGACCTATCGATTTATGAGAAGGTTAAGATGTCAATCAAGTTCAAAATGCCGAAGTTCGAGAAATTTTATGGTAATTCTTGCCCGAAAGCTCACTTGCAGATGTACCACATGCGGACAACCCAACATGTCAAAAATGAGCCCCTCATGATCCAATTATTCCATGCGGTTTGGTTGGACTCACACTAAATTGGTACATCATGAGGAATGTAAACCTTTTTGACACTTAGAATAAAGTAGCCGGTGCATTTCTCAAGCAGTATAAGTTCAATATGAACATCACACCTTCTTGGGAAGATCTGGAGACGTCGAGAACTTCAACCAACTTATTCCAGTGGGGGAACAAATTGAAATGGGGATAAGAGAATGGTGGCTTGCTGAACCATCTAATAAAATGTTTTCCACTAAGAAGGAGAAAGAAGCTATTGTAAATGTGAATGTGACTTACAGCCAAGAAAATACTAATCGCACCTCGGCTATCTAGGTGAATGGAAGGCAACAACAAATTTCCGACTGTTAAAATTCATCCAGTCGAATAATAGAAGGCAATTCACTCATCTCCCCAAATCTCCATTCCAAGTATTGGCAATTCTTCAAAAGAAAGATTTGCTTACTAGCGAGCCGAAGCGCCCTAATCGCGAGTACACTCGTGGTTATGACTCAACAAAAAAGTGTGATTATCACATCGGTGAATTAGGGCATTCAACTAATAAATGTTTCACCCTCAAGCATTGAATCCAAAATCTCTTGGACACAAAGGCCTTTTCATTCTAAACTGCTCGACTAAATGTCCAAAAAAATCCATTGCTTGAGCATGAAAGTAAGGTGAAATGCTATATTGGAGTTTAACACCGGTTGAACCAAGAACCTGAAAATGCATGTTGTGGATGCGTATAATAAATTGGTGAGAGCTGGATATTATCCAAATCATGAGGTCATTCCCCTATCACAGATGAAAAAAAGAGTTACCAAAATGGTGGATGATGGTATGATCGTGTATGCTGACCACAACATCATAGTCTCCACTATTTCCCATGTTGTTATTGATTGAGAGAAGGAGTGAGTTGCACTCAATGCTGATAAAGATGAAATTGATCCACCCTCTACTAGAAGATGCAAGAAGATGAAGGACTATTTATCGAGATCCTTGCACTCGATGAAGGAATAGTGATCAAGATATCTCAACCTTATGAGTATGTCAATAACAAGGCAGTGCCTTGGTTCTATGATCTAGATGTTGACCTGGTTACAAGGTCTGGCCAAACCTATGCTTAAGCTAATGCCCAACCTGCAAAGCTTGTCATTGATAAAGAGGTTAAAGAATTTCTAACTGTGATCAAAGCAAGTGAATATAATATGGTCGACCAGTTACGAATAATGCCCGCTTAGATCTCTTTGCTCAAACTCTTGCTAACATCCCCTACACATCAAAAGGCTTTGATGAAGGTGCTGACTGAAGTTCGTGTACTAGAAACGATTGAGACAGACAAGTTGGAGGAATTCATGAGATCAATCCTTCTCAAAGACTTTATTGTCTTTTCTGATGAGGAATTCCCTATTGAAGGGAGGGGACACAACAAAGTGCTCTATATATCCATCAAACACAAGTCTTCTCATGTATTCCAAGTGGTCATTGACAACAGGTCCACTCTAAATGTATGTCTGTTGGCCACTATTCATTGTCTCAAGATAGACCTGTCTAAGATACATGCTATGAAGACTTCTGTGCGAGCCTTTGATGGGACAAATAATGATGTGATTAGGAAAATCCATCTTGATGTGCAAATAGGGTTGGCTGTTTTTAACATCCCCTTTCAAGTGATGGATATCCTTACTGCATTTAATTTTCTGTTAGGTTGTCCTTGGATACATATTGCTGGAGCGGTGCCATCAAATTTACATCAAAGTGTGAAGTTCGTGGTTAAAAGAAAGCTAGTCACTATTTATGGCGAAGAAAACCATCGAATTTATCATGAGACGGCTATTCCTTATGTCAAGCCAAATTTCGAGTTTGAATCAAGTTACCACTCATTTGAGTTAGTGTCTACCATACATGCTTCTCGAGGTTCGTCGCCACCCACTCTCGAGGTTTCAAATGTTGCCCTTATGGTAGGAAGGGTGATTGTTGGAAATGGTTTTGTTCATAGCCGTGGTCTTGGAAGAAAGGGTCAAGGAATTCGAAACCCTATTGAAGTCCCTTGGAGGTCCCACTCTGCTAGATTAGGGTACCATGGAAAATGTGAAGAAAGTTCTAGAAGACAAAGATAAGAATGACAAAACTTACCACCTGAGCAAGAGTAAGGGAGGCAAAACTTGCTACCTCCCAACATTCGTGAGACATTCTCTAGCCCTCCTAGAATGATGTAGGATAGAATAAAAGTAATGGATACTTTAAGACAACCAAGTGGCAAATTTGATTATTATGTGGAGTACTCAGCTCCCCCTAGATTTTACATTGATTCTTGTGACATTATCCCAAATGGATGGGGTGACATGAATGATTTGACACCTCCAAACACACAGAACCCTGATGATGCACTAAAAGGAATCACAAATCTGTTTGATGATCTTCTTATAGCAGCCATTGACGAAGGACCGCTAGAAGGAATAGGCACTAGCCCGCAAGAGCAACTCATTTATTGCTTTTGCACATTCTCCTGCGTGGGAATCTTTATTGCTTTCTAGGAATTGTTTTCGATTTCTTCTTTTTCGTTTTCTTCCTAGGGCTTGCATATCGCATTTTACATTCAATAAATGTAATTGACAGATGAATTTCAATAAAATTACAAGTTTTATTTTGAGGGCATGATGAGGTACACCAAACCAACCTGGTGATGATATTCAACTGATAAAGAAAAAAATCCAAGAAGAATTATGAGGTCTTGGCTTCATCATGCTTTCTCGTGTCAAAATATTTCAAAAAAAAAAAAACTTTTGCAAAAGAGTTTCAAAAAAGAAAAAAGAAAAAATATAATTTACCCTAATTGCCTTTTTTATTCATCCACTTCCTGTTTCGAGAACAGTCTTATGGCATGCAAAGGCATGGGAATGGCCCAATCCAATGTAGTAAGTGCTGAAAATGATGATCTTGAAGACTCGATCGAAGATTCCATTGAGGTGAAGCATAGTTGGGAACAACATGAAAAAGCCAAGGCTCTTACATCTAAACAAACCGTCACTATTAATTTAAGTGATATAAAAGAAGCCAAGGAGGTGCAAATTGAGGCAAATCTCCCCAAGGACAAGGCCGAGTGCCTAATTCAGTTGCTAGAAGAATATCAAGATGTCTTTGCCTAGGCCTATGCTGACATGCCTAGTTTAGACCCATCAATCGTCAAGCATTGTTTACCTACTAATCCGGACATGCCATCTAAGAAACGGAGGTTGCGGAGAACAAAATCCAAACTCTCGAAAAAGATAGAGGAAGAAGTAATGAAGCTTTTGAAGGTGGGATTTATTGAAGTCTCACAATACCCAAAACGGGTGGCTAACATAGTATCGGTGATGAAGAAAGACGGTCGAGTCCGGGTTTGTATTGATTATTGCGATTTGAACAAGGCTAGCCCGAAGGATGATTTCCCATTACCACATATAGATGTCCTTGTGGATAGTATTGCTGGATTTGAACTATTCTTATTTATGGATGGTTTTTCCAGATACAATTAGATAAATATGAAAGAGGAAGACGAGGAGAAAACTGCATTTATCACCCCGTGGGAAACTTTTCATTATAAGGTCATGCCCTTCAAATTTAAGAATGCAGGAGCAACTTACCAGCGAGTCATGGAAGAACTATTCCATCATATGATGCATCGGGAGATCGAGATTTATGTCGATAATATGATTGCAAAGACCTAACCTAAAAAAGCCACGTCGAAACCCTGAAGAAGTTGTTCGATCAACTCTGTGAGTTCAAGTTTTGTCTAAATCCCACTAAATGCGTGTTCAAAACAACATTTGGTAAATTACTCGGATTCATTGTAAATAGTAAAGGTGTCATGCCCCGATCCTCCGAGTACGTGCCCATCCCTCTATGGTTGATTAAATAACGACGTCACAAGACGCATCGTCGACCCATTCTTTTTTAATACGCATATGGAAGCATATAAGTAATCTCCAGACAACAATTCAATGGGATAGAAAAGCAGGGCCATATTTCCTTGAAAACCACAACACACCTTTTTACATATCAAGATAATTTATATACATTACTATCTGTTATTTGCAAGGTCTACCAAAAGGTCGACTCCCAAAACTAGTTGTCCTAGGACCAACTATTCAGACTCGATTGCGGAACCTTCAGAGTCCATGAGATTCGGGCGAGACGACGGTTCCTCCAATACACCATCAAGTGGGTCTGCTGGATCCTCATCCTAGACAACATCAATTACTTCAACAAGGATACCAAAACTTCTAAGGGGACCTATCCCAAGACCATAGGGAGTGGTGTGGAATCATGCCCTGAATCGATTGGGTACCTCCTAGTGTGGGACCTCTTCAACCCAAACTGTGATCACAACCAATTCGTAAGTCCAATCACTTCTGGGATCAGGAATAACAAAGACCTGCTCGGTTATTCTCACGGGACGACCAAGACACCCAGGGGGAGTCGCAATCTGCGAACCTGAAAATGTTATCCCACAATAGGGTGAGACGACGTCTCAGCAAGTTCAACTCCCTAAGACCTGATTAAGAAGAAAATACGCCATAGGGGTTGCTTAAGCACAACACAAGTCAAAGGACTTACTTTGGCCTAAGTTCTTTCCTATCAGACAATATAATTCAAACAGTTATTTACTCAGATCAAATCATCGATCAACCGACTCAGTCGATTACATGCCACCACGACATTCCCCCGGTCGGTACATTCAATACTATCTATAAAGTCCTATCAGGACTGCTCACCTAAAGCTGAAAATAGATAGTATAGCTTGCCCAAAGCTAATAATATAGTATAATGTATGTATGCTCACCTAAAGCTGATAGATTATGGTCCCTAGGCTAATTTACTATACTATATATGCTCACCCAAAGCTGATAATATGTGCTCACCCAAAACTAATAATATGATGCTCGCCCAAAGCTAATAGATTAGGGCCCCTGGGCCAATATAGTATACCACTTTCACCATACATCCAATTCATCATTTTTATCACGCTCGATAAAAATAACCGTATGTGAGTACACAGTCGGCCTTAACCAAAATACCATAATTTCACTTTCACAATTCCCACCATTTTATATAGTCCACCAAAATATTTTTGGCGTTGTAAACTGACACTCGGTTATTTTCCAAACAATTACCAAAATTATTTAATTTAGGAATAAAATCCTAAAATCACAATCAGGCAAAATTAGCACAAATTAAAGCTCAAAAAAGAAACAAATTACACCATAATAACTACCATAAAATTCCAGTCACCGACTATCCTAGTCTAACTTTCAAAAAATAAATAAATAAATAAATAATTACGAAAATTAATTAATAAATGCAATAAATGCATACTTAGGCCCGTAATGCCTAATTATATGCCGAACGAGCTCGGAAAATTTTCGAGACTCGTTAAATAAATACTAGAATCGATTTACTCGCTAATTGCACTAATTAACCACCTAACATGCATTGACAATTAATTTAATTTACTAATCTAATCTAATCTAACTACCTAATCCATCTTAGCCTAAACTAATCACCACTAAGCGTGATTAGCCTACTAAGTGAGGATTAGTGTTTTTGCTTATTCATTTTGTAAACGATATATACAATCATTTTTAAGAAAATAATTTTAAGTTATTCTTTATTTTACGAAACAAACGACGCATTAGATGAATAAAATGACATCATCCACTTGAGCACATACAATATAACTAAAAATAGTATCCCTATGTAATCAAATCGAAATTAGCAGCTTGGTATAACGCCAATTTGCCTTGCTACATAAGCAAATTAGCTAGGGATAGCACATGTGCTGAGGTAGGTTCCATGGGCAATAGTGCCAAACGTCATGCATGTCGTCATTTGCAAATCCAAGAGTGATTGGAGGACCATGCCTTGCATGTGTACTAGAAGCATCTATATTCTCTGAGAACTTTCGTGTTGTGTTAGACATTTCAACATATATCCGACTCTCTCCGACACTCTCCGACACCTGGTCAACTTTCTCGACACTCTCCGTATTCCGACATGCGAGCTTCCGTTTAATTTTTAAATTTTTCAATAAACAAGGGGTCAAAATGTGTGTTCTTGACACTCTCTGTATTCCGACATGCGAGCTTCCGTTTAATTTTTAAATTTTTCAATAAACAATGGGTCAAAATGTGTGTGTGTGTGTGCGTGTGTGTAGTAAACATAATAAATGGAGAAAGAATAAAAACTAAGTCTTCTATTCTCTTTTGACTCTCACTTCCTATGATACAAAATTTACACCCCAAGTTTTTTTTTCTCTTTTTTTTTTTCCAATACATCTAACACGTGAATCTATAATGTGGATTGCTTGTTTTCCTTCTTTATGAATTATTGGAATGGAGTTTAATTTGTTAAATTGAAATAAAGAATGATATTAATAAATGGTAGATTAAGATTTTTAGTGTAAATTCATTATAGACTATTTATTATTTATTTATTTATTTATGAATTTGAATCAAATTAATTTGATTCAAATATTCATAAAAATGATAATTTATTATGTATATATAAAAATATACATTTAATATACAACATGTCGAAATTTTCTATTTTTTAAGAAATAATATGTCACATATCATGTCGCGTCGTGTTGCGTGTCACGTATCGCGTGTCAGTGCTAATTAGCATGTATATACGAATAAACAACTCAATTAAACTCAATGTAAAAATACACGGCACAGCCTCCTACCATCGAAAACCAAGAACGTCGTGCGTCTCTGCCTTACGTTAAGCACAAAAGGACAAAGAAGGCCCTCTCATATCGTCCAACGGTATGAAGGAAAGAGTCCTTTCGTCAAACCCTTGAAGATAATCCAGCAACAACTTTCCTTATTTTTTAAATCATAACAGAAGGCCCCTGTTCTTGGTTTTCTTTGTGCGGTGAACCTTGGATTTTTATCCAACCCAGTAATGATAAATCTCAACATATGTAAGAGACTCGTTGGACTTTTTTCCCACGGTTTAACAAACCGATCTATGCTCCGTATACGAGTTCAAATTCAAGAGATAATTTAACAATTAATTCTTATAACTAGTGAACCATTCATGCTCTTATTGAAAATAATTTGGATCAAAGGAAACTAAACAAAGATCATATTATATCCCATTGGTGATAACAAAATTAAAACCAACAGTTATGCTACGTTTGTTTTGCAGAAAAAGAATTATTTGGAAAATATTTTCTTAAAAAAGATTATTTATATCTATTGATACCTAATTTTGACCATGCTATCATATAAAAATTACATTAAGCATTTCATAGCATTGCATTTATGTAATAATAACATTTAGGATCAAGCGTATCTCTTAGAAGAAAAAATAGAGGATAATAAATAACATATAAAATAAAATATTTAATTGTGAATGGGGATTTTGAAAGATTTTAGATTTTAAATAATAAAGCATTTTCAGAAGATGATTTTCGACATTGAATGGACTATTTTGAAAAATCTTCACGAAGAATTTTATATTTTGGAATCATTCTTTTGTTAAGCGCATCTCCTCTTTTCAAGGATGATCTTCAGCGATTGGCCAATATATGCAAATCTTCGTCAGCAGAACAAACTGGTTTTTGCTCTATAAACAGAGAGTGCAAGGTTTCGAAATGATGGGGGGCTTTTGGACTGAGTTTCGAAACGTTCACGATAGGAAATAGAGTTTTTGTGAAAGGTCAACAAAGTTTTCTTTCCTTCGGCTGAAAAGCTCAGCAGAAGACAGGAGACAGAGAAGGGACAGAAAGGTCGTAGGGAAAGAGAAAGGTGAGGGGACGTGAGGGAGGCTTGAGGAGAGAGAGAGTAAAAAAAAAAAGAAGATAAAAACACTGTGCTTCTTCTCCGAGAGGTCCCCGCCGACTCCGCTGCTGCTCATTGTGCCTCCGCCGCCGCCGCGACCACCGTCTCTGGCCGCCCTGCTGTTTCGCGCCGCACCACCGCTCCACCACCGCAACCTCCTCGACCGACGCCCCCCTCAGCCCAATCGACGCCACCGTCTCTGCTCCAACGCCTCAGCCTCAGCCTTTGCCACGCCGACTCGCTCGCCGACGCTCCCTGCAACCCATCGATCCGGCCATTGTTCGCCTCCGCCCGGAGCCAGAACCCGAACCTGTTGCGACACCGTTTTCCCCTTTCGTCGGAGCCCGACGCCACTGCTCACCACCACTACAGCGACCCGCGACCCAGCTACTGTTCGTCGGTCACTGATGCCGCGCCTCCCTGTTGCTGCCAGTCGATCGAAGCTCCTCCCCGCTGGTCGCCGTACGCGAGGCCCGCGAAGCCGCCTCTGCTCCCACTCCGAACGACGCCTACTGAAGCCTCACCTCCCTGTTGCTCGCTGCCGCCGCGCGCTGATCTGCGAGTCGCCGGTGACTCGCGCCCAACGCCGCCCCTGTTCAGCACTGACGCCCAAGCTCTGTCGCCGCATCTGCACCGTCACCCTATATTCATTGCTGCCGAGCCATTCCTCAAGTCGGCTGTGAGCTGGACTAGGTAAATTTTTAGGTTAAATTCAGTTTTTTTTTTTTTTTTTTTGAGCAAGAGGTTAAATTCAGTTCAAGTATCCGGATTCTTAGCTTGTGATCCTGACTTGATTTGTTTTATCATATATAATCATTATCCGAGCAGGAAATTTGTCATATTAAGCCATAATAATAAAAAATATTGAGCCCCGAGCCGACAAGTTAGATTTTTGATTATTTCAACTTTTCATGGCAAATTTACAGATTGTTTTGCATAATTGATTCACATTAAGATAATATGTCATTGATTTACATTGGTAATAAGACATATTTTGATGCATCATCGTTATTTGCTCATCACATATCATTCATCATATGTCATATCTAGAACTTAGGTACTTAGGTCCATACACATTTTATGTTTAAAGCATCGCATCTTGATTTTTAAGATTCTTAGGATAATTTTCCTTTAATAAAATCAAAAAAAAAAAAAGGAACAAAAATGTTATTTAGGTCATATAGATTTCATAATATGCACACCACATGTTGCGCTTTAGTTAGTGAGTTATAGTTTAATGTTTTAGTATGCCCATCGTGTAGTTTTTTTTAATCAAAAAAAGAGCCAAAGATTAGCATTGCATCATTATGTTGCTTTCTTTTTAATAAAAATTATTGAGTCATTTAAAAAAACAAGAGAAAAAAAAGAAGAAGAAGAAAACACAAAGGTCATTTACTTGGTTAGTTAAATGGTTAGTTCATAATTAATCACATTTCATGTCATCATTGTTTAGTGTAGGTTGCACACACACAAACACATATATATAAAGAGAGAAAAATAGAATTTATCGGAGTTGCATTATTTTAAAAAAGAAAATTCATAAAAAGAACATACATATAGAATTACCACATCATCCATCCCAGATCATGTAGCACATGGATATTTAGAATTATGTAAATTAGATTGTACACATATTGTGATGATTCAAGTTATGTCATACGAATTGCATCTCACATGTCATTAAAGTAAAACTCATGCATATCAAATTTAAATTAAGAGTGCATATAATTAACATTTTTAAAGAAAAAGAAAAATTAGGTGTCATGTCATTTAAAAATCATGTTTAGGGCATGCATTTTTATTAGCACTATTGTAAGTTTTTTTAGAGTAGACCTTAATAAGGTTGTAGTTTATAATTTCTTACAATCTATCACTTCGGTTTATTGAATGTTATTTTATTTATTATGCACCCGCATGACCATCATTTACAAGTTAGTAGCTTAGGTTAAAATTAATCAAGGCTGCGTGCAAAATATTTTTGAAATTAAAATGAAAAGGTACCGAAATGGCATTAAATTAATCTAGCGTAACCATATCCACAGAACTATTGAATCTCTAGTATACAAGAGTAAAGTATTCTCTCATACTTTACTTGAGTTTCTAATCAACCCTAATTGGTTAATGGCGGCTCCAAATTGAGTATAATTGCATATTTAAATGGGTTAATTCCTTAATATCAAGTCGCGTTTGGTAGGACTTGGGAGGGTCGGTGCCAAGTCTTCGAACTTAGTAATCCATTAACCTTATTTGAGTAATTCACCTTCAGGAAGGTCGTGACAATATCGCTTAAAATAATTAATTAATAAAAAATATTATTATTATTGACAACAATTTATATCAAAAAGGTTCGTTGAAAAGATGACAAAATCACTCATTTTGTAAGCGATAAAAACAATCATTTAAAAAAAATACTTTTTAAATCATTAATCTTTTGCAAAACAAATAGAGCTTTGAATGAATAAAATGGTGTCATCAACTTGAGCATGTACAGCATAGGATGCCTATGTAATGAAATCAAAATTAACAACCCAGTATAGGAGTTCTAATATAACCGTCTTAATTTTCCATAAAGGAAATACTGGGAAGCCAATTTGCCTTGTTACACGAGCAAATTAGCTAGAGATAGCACACGGGGTCAGGCAGGTTCTGTGGACAACGGTCCCAAACGTCATGCATGTCGTCATCTGCAAATACAAGAAGCACTCGGAAATTCATGCCATGCATGCGTATGGTGTTTCAGTCGTTGTGCAACTGCATCTCCCAGAAGGAAGCAGAATAAAAAGACCAGAAGAGAAGTCTTGATCTGACTTTGCTGTTCCAAGGCTTACCCCTTCAACATGTGAAACGCATTTTGGACAAGAACCGGAAGACTCGTATGACCAGGGATTTAAATAACTCTGGCAGAAGCGGACGGGGGATCACTTAGCTGGTAAGGATCGGATACTTTGTACTGGTCATGCTTAAGTTCCGTTCTCGCCGCTTGCGGTCTCCCATTAATATGCGAAATGCGAGTCCACCACAAGTGCTTAAGGTAGGCCTGCGACGTGCGCTTATCTTGAAATGGAGTAATTCTCGCTTCCGCCTGAACTTTTTGTTACAGAATAAAAACAAACGACTCAAAAGATAATTATGGTTTATGAGTTACAAGGCATGCAAAGATATGTTAAATTGGTTAGGTTTAATCATTGTTGACGCCTAAAATTTCAATTTAATTAATTAGGTTTTATTTTTTGTTTTTGTTTTATTCGGATGATAAATAAATGAAAAAAAAAAAAAAACAAAAAAAACAGAAAAGAAAAGAAGTAGCCTCCGCATGGGCCTTCGGCCCATTTCCGCCTTAGCCCGGCCCGGCCCGGGTCTTCTTCCTCCTCGCGCAGTTGCAGCGCACGCGCAGGGGGCGCGATGCCGGAGCGGAGAGGAGGAGCAGCAACGACACACGTGGAGCGGGGGCGGCGGCGTCGGATGGGACGCCGGTTCGGCCGGCGAAGGCCATGGCAACCGATGGTCGAGCTCCGTCGACCGGCCACCCCTCGGCCTATAAATAGGCCCCCCCCGACGACGAGAGAAGGAGAGAGAGATCGCGGAGAGAGATCGCAGAGAGAGAGATCGCGGAGAGAGATCGCGGAGAGAGAGATCGCAGAGAGAGAGATCGCGGAGAGAGAGAGAGGGTGCCAGATCGAGTCGCAGCTCTTGGACACCCCACTGAGAGACTTCAGGGGGGCCGAGGGCTCGCGGCTTCAGATCTGAGCCCCGCCGGAGGGAGAGCAGAGAGAGGAGATAGATCGAAGGAAGAGAGGAGAGTCCAAGCACCCTCCGCCGTTGTCGCTGCCGTGCAAGCTGCCGTCCGCGGGCAGGTAACGTAGCTGCCGCCGCCACCGCATCCCCCCGTCCAGCCCTCGTTGCCGCTGTCACCGCCGTCGTCGCCGTCGCCACTGCAGCGCCTCAGTTCCCCCCTCCCTCGGCGCCGCGAATCGGGAACCCTAGGGTTCCCGATTTTTCGGGTCGTGGCCCCGGGTCGCGGATCGGACCCGGGCCACGAACCGGGTAGGGTTTCCACTTTTTGAGGCCAGGCTGAAATCGGGTCAAAGGCGGGAGTCGGGTCGGGTGTTTGGGTCGGATTCGGGTAGGGTTCGCGGAGAGTCGGGCCGGGTAGTCGGGTCGGGCGGGCGCCCCCAAACGCCCGGCTACGATGCCGTTTTAGTAGAATAAAAAAAAAAAGAAAAGAAAAAAAGCCGAAAAAAAGTCGGGCCCGCAACGCGGGCCCGTCCGTGTTTGGGTCGCCGGCCGGGTCGGACCCAACCCGCGGATCCGACCCGGGTCGGTTTTATTTTTTTTTTATTATTTTAATATAAAATAATATTCTAATAAATAATAAATAATTTATTTATTAAAAAAATCAAAAATGTTTTAATTTCCAGAAAATCAGAAAATATTAAAAATGTTGAAAAATGTTTTATTTTCCAAAAAATCGAGAAAAATAAAAAATAATTTATTTTCCAAAAATATTAAAAAATATTTATAAAAAATATTTTATTTTCTAAAAAAAAAAAAAGCGAAAATATTTCATATTTTCCAAAAAATGCCAAAAATAAAAAAAAAACCAAAAATTCATGAAAAAGCCAAAAAATTCAGAAAAAGCCAAAAAGACTTGTATTTTCCCAAAAAAAATACCAAAAATCCCTTTTGTGTCCAAAAATTAGAAAACGACTCAAAAAATGTTTTTCCTCCCAAAAATGCATGGAAAATCCCTCGAACATCCAAAAAACCTCAGGGTTTAAACAAGATTAGGTACCGAAAGGGTATTAGTGATTAACTAGTGTAATCAAGTCCCCGATCCTAATTTCTCTCGGTTGCGCGAGAGTGAGTATTTCTCCCGATACTTCACTTGGGTTTCTAATCGACCCACCCCAAATCGATTAGTGGCGACTCCATTTTAAAAATTGATTTACAGGTTAAAAAAACTTGAACCATTAAGTCGTGAATTGGTGGACTTGGGAGAGTCCGGGCTTAACTAAATTCAGCCGAGCCATTAGCCTCCTTAGGCGCTCGTACCCGCGCGGGCGCCGGAAAAAAAGAGGTCGCGACGACTTGGCGACTCACTGGGACTTGAAGACTTAGGCCATTTTTGTCTTGTTTAAATTCTTTGCTGACTTAGGTTTTTTCTTTATGCATGTCAAAAGCTTAGAAATTTATTTTAATTTTTGCTTAAAATAGATTATCTTGTGATTATAAACTGTTGTGCATGCTTTACTGTTTTAAACACTACACATGGCACACACAACCCCGCCGCCGGACTGGGCCGCCTTAGGATTTCTAGGATGGTGTTAAGAAAGATACGACCTCGAACGCGAGCTGCGATGTAGAGGTTGCCTTTCTTTTCCCGAATTTCTTAGGCGAGGTTAAGGGGGTATCGCTAACGCGAGGCTGCGACGGGCGGATACCCTTTTAATTTCATCAAGTCTTCTGAGTTAGAAATCGAGCTGCACGTCCCATCTGTATGTCTTTATACTTGCCATTTTACTTAAAAGCAAAGTGATTTCTTTACTTTTACTCAGTCTTTTTATTTGGTCCATGGCAATTTAGGATAAGCTTTTCAAATTCCAATTTATGTGCGATGGGGAAAGACGATATCCAGTTCATTCCTGCTCCTAAGGCGGAGCTCTTCAGATGGTGGGGTCAATTGGATCAGCTTGCCCAAGAGCGCGTGAAAGCCAAAATCGGTCATCTCTTATCATTGATTCAAATCACTTTGTTCGTCCCGAAGTCATACAGGCCATGGCACATTTTTGGTGCCCGAAGACAATTACTTTTATATTCGGTAGGTTTGAGCTAACCCCAACCCCGGAAGAATACAAAGCATCATCACTGGAATGCCTCTTGAGAAAAAGCTCGTCAAGCCATCGATAGGCGCCCTCCCATGGCGTGGGTTAGCACGACTTTTAGGAACTGAAATCCATGTCATGAGACAAATTCTTGAAGACAACCATAATACCTGCCCACTAGAATTTATGAATGCCTGTTTCCAAAATCAGCCTATGACCCAGAAAAGTGAGATTTTCCTCCTGGCCTTTTCGGACTCATCATCTTCCCCCCTCAAAGAAATGCCATAGCTCCCAAGATGGCATGGATAGTTGATCGATCTTAAGAGGGGGAATTATGTCAACATGATTTTAATCTGAAACATTCTTGTCTTTTAATCGTTTTAAAGACAACTCGGAGAAAATCATGCGAGCCTCTCCTGAAATTTTACAAGTCCGGTTCTTTTCTCACCTAAGCGAATTTCGAGACTTCATGCGATCGCCCTGAAACAAATGCTTTTGAAAATCCATTACAAAAATTTATGGTTTTAGGACCGTACATTCCCAATCAAAGCCTGTTTAAATTGGGTAAGCTTCTTAAGAAACCCAGCTCCGAGGCATTCCAATGGTGTCTTTGGTTGGTTCCATGAAAAGAGGGCCCGCTTTGCTTACATGCGCACCCGCCCAATTCCGTTGCTCGGTCTCACCGGCGCCATTCCCTACTACCCGTATCGGGTAGCACGACAATATGGAGCCCTTCAGGAGATCCCACCGCCTTTCAAGATGATGGTCCCTCCAGTTCTTTTCAACACAAGCCGTGACTATGAATTCGAAATTTCTACCGAGGAAACACGGGACAAGTGCCATCGCAAAAGGATTGTGATACCTGAAAGGCTTGAGGGAGAAGAAAAAGCCCACCACGCCTCTGCGGCCTACATCCACAATCATCACATCCCGACAAGGTGGAAGCCATCAGTCCCTCACTCGATCGGCAAGAGCAGCCAGCACGAGCAAGCAGAGCTCATGGTGAGGGATTTGGGAATGGACTGGATACACACCTCAGAGCCGGTCCAAGAAAGCAAGCATCTACGCAAGCGCAAGACTCCCCATCGCATATAAATTTGCAATCATGTGTCCCGTAGTGTTAATAGTGTGAAAGTCTTGTCCCATTGTTTAGGGACTTTTGTTTAATATCTAGTATTTTATTCTGTCATTTCAATTTCAAGTTCTAGATGTCAAAAGTCTGCGGTCTATGAAATCCTCTTTTGATGAATAAAAAAGCAGTTCGACCATTGCCATGGGTCAATTTTTGTTCACTTTCATACTCATTCATTGTTTTCGCAAACGGCAGGTAATTATGAATCGCCGGCCACCAATAGCTCGTGAATGGCCTCATGCACTAGGGCTCGATCAGAATGATGTACAAAATCGCCTCATTAACATTGAAGACGGCGTAGGACAAATGTCCATTGTCCTTCAACAACTCTCAAGACAAATGGAATCCACTCAAGTTGAACCCAACTCGTAGTTGCCTTAAGCACCGTCATGACACCCGCAATTTTGCCGGAAAATAGCCGTACCATAGACAGGTTTGAAAGGATCATGAAAAGGTTAAGCCGTTTGCGGGGAGCGAGAATCCCCTGGACTGTCCAATTACGCCGGCATTGAGATCCCCGAAAAACTCAAAGCACCCGAATGCGAAAGGTATGCCGATACCTCTCGCCGGAGACCTACTTGCGGCAGCCTACTTGGTCCGAAGAATGATTCAATCGTACCAATCGAGCTTGACCGGCCCTACCTTGCGATGGTATATTGTCGGGAAGATTAGTCCACTTAAAACCGGAGGGAACTAATTCATGTTTTTCACCAAGAATATAATATCGACATCACCCCGACATCACCTTGCCCTACGAAGAGCCGATGATCGCGGAGCACGAGGAGTTATTAGTCGCTGAGATAGGAGAGAAGCGTGTCAATGAAGAATTGCATAATAAGTGGGCAGTTAAGCAACATCCTGTTACTGGAAAATTTCCCACTAGGAAAGGCAAGGAGCCTTTGTACGAGATCATGGACTCAAAGCCTGTTCAAAAGCAAGGCACAACCGGACAACTCCCCAAGCCGACTCCAAGAGCTAGGGTCCAAAGAATATCAACCCCTATCAACCTCGGAAAGTGAATCGATACGGTGAAACTCTAATGTCCTGTCACTTCCTTGACAGAAGTTGAGTTGGCAAAACGAAGGGCCTTACTCAAAAGGTCCGGACCGGGAGGCCGAAAAGAAAGCCTAAGCAGATTAATGCAAAGATCGCCAACGAGCCACCGCACCAAAGCTTTGAGCATTCCCAAGAATACAGCTTTGAAGGCCACCATCCTCTAGAGTACAATCCTGAAGACCTCCCGGCCCTAGAATACAATCCCAAGGACTTCCAGCGTTACTTCAACAATGAAACTGACGATTCATCGTATAACTGTTTCCTACTCTCGTCCAGAGATGAAGGCCCGTCAGAAGAAGAAGCGTACGTCTTTATCCGCTATGATCCTAATGAAGTACTAAGCTTGTCCTCTGACCATGAGGATAGCTTCAATACTTTATCCTCATTCGGAAATCTTGACCAAGAAGAAAGTAATGGGGTAATCTCGGTAGAATCCAACTTCCCTGAAACAGAAAAATTCGCCACTACAACGAATATGCAGTGGGAAAACCAGCGGCCTAACGGGATACATCAAGCCCATCTTACGCTCATAGGATCATGAACCCTGGAGAGATGTGGATACCTGATCTCCGTAAGTATAACGGCACAACTTGTCCCGTGGCCCACTTACAGTACCTCCATGTTGAAATGAGTCAGTACTATGACCCGATGTCATTCACAACTCAAGCCTTCTAAGAAAGTCTCACAGGGTCTGCATTACAATGGTTCGTCACAGCAAATATTTATCTCCTAAAGGATTGGAATGAGCTGACCTCCACATTCTTGCATCAGTACCAAAACCAGATTGGAACTGAATTGCCTTGTGAAAGTTTAGCTCACTTCATAAGAAGACCAATGGAGGATTTCCAAGCATACGCAGGGAGGTGGAGAACTTTCATGATGCAAACCCGCTCTCAGCTGGCTGAAGAGGAATTAATAAAGCAGTTCATAGAAGCTTTGTCCTGCAAGCACCGCTGTTGGTTGCATGGGTTACACTTCCGTAGCTTCAACGAGGTAGTCATCGCATGCGAATACTTCGAGTCTACTGAAGGCGAGGAATTCAAGCACGCTTAGCTTCAAGACCAGCACTATCAAAGCACTCCTTTGCACACGGGGGTTTTCATGAGTTTTACTTGTTTTTATGTTTCTTATTTTGTCTAGTGTGCTACTCTTTTGTTGTATTTTCCATTCCAAGTACTCTATTGTACAGTTATAATATTTTAAGAGCATGAGGCGGTACTCCAAACTTGCCCAAAGTGATGTTATCCAACCATGAAAAGAAAATATCATCCAAGGAGAACACCGAATTTGGGCTTCCTCATGCTTTTTCTCCCCCAAAGACGTATTTTGAAAATAAAAAATATATATTTCATCACCCAAAAGCTTTTGATAAATTTAATCATGTTTGTCTTTCTGACTCATTCACTTCATGTCTTAGAAGATCATTCCCATTCCCTTTGACTTAGCGTGACAGGGGACATTTGAAGCAAGCGCATCAGGTGAACTCGCCAAATTCGGAGACACCCGCCAAGAAAACGGGGGCAAATAAAAAGAATCATCATACACCAAAAGAGGGTAAGTCTTATTCTCTGAATATAATTTGGAAATGATGTCCTCTTTCTTCTATTTACAGGATACAAAAGATGAAACGTAATAGGTACAGGCATAGAGTTGAGATCGAAGCATCCATGACATGCCTCACTCCTGCCCAGCTCCATCCTAAGCCAAAGGACTATCTTGTTGCACGACACGCCCAAACAGCTAGATGTTACAATTCCAGCTTTGACAACCCAAGAAGCATAGAAAATGAATTTCTCCTCTCGAATTGGCTACTGTCAACAGGGAGAAAATCTAGTCAGTTGAGGCAGTCTCTAACCCCTTATCTCAAATTGTGACTTAGGGCCTAGAAATCTCACTTCGTACTCCAGACACATGTTCTTCCAAGGAGTAGTTACCATCACAAGGCTTGAGATTTTGATCTCAGATTCCATAGAAGCTTGAGGTACATGACTTTGCTCAATCTTGCTAATGGTCATATAGTCAAAGATAGAAGAAAATTCCACGAAGGAAGGCGTTGAAGATGAATCAACGACCATCAATCATGCATACGGGGCCACAAATGAGAAGGGCTAATCGAAGGAAGCATTGAACGTGTCAAGATAAAAGGGCCAACATCGACATTCAAATATCCCTATGAGTCAACAAATACAAACTTTGGAAAAGAGTAATTTGGTATCGTTTCCAATACTCCCACTATCTGAACCCGCTTTTGACGTATTTTCCCTATTTGACAGGGAGTATCACAACTCGAGACCAAACTCAATGGTTAGGTTTGGCAAATCAATATTGGCCAAGCTAGTATGTGGAAATGACCCACATCAAATTACCCGGCTTCGTGTAAAAAGACATGACATCTAGGAGCCAATTCAGAGAATAATTGACCTAACGAAGCAAGGGACATAGGACTTCGTGTCCCCTCTCACTTCCAGGTTTACCCCCAATCACCCCGCAAACCGGTGAAGGGTAAAATTGTATCGCTTCCAGTTATTCGACTATGGAAAGAGTTCATGACTAACACATTCCCTCTTGTTTGTTGCGGGATCACCGACGACCGTCAAAAGTAAGAATAATGAATCAATGAGAAGCATGTCTTGTTTAAGATTACTCGACCGTCAAAAACAAAGATAACAAATCAATGAGAGGCATGACAAACTCTCCTAAACGAAATGGCGTCCCGAGTAATCGCCAAAGCAAATGACGAGAAAATCTTCGGGCCTCAACTTACATTTGATTTTGGCCAGACTAATTGATCTACTTGTACATCTTCTCTTCTACGGGGGCAAAAGCAGAGATGCCCGATCAAATTCTTAATCCTTGGCTGATCATTCATGTGTCATATCCCTAATCAATAGGGACAACCATCGACACCCCTTTGTGAATAACTCTTTTGATGTTCAAAATTTAACAATACTGTTCTATTGACCCTTAAAGCTACCAAGAAGGTCTTTTTGAGCCAAAACCATTCACTTGTTTTGAAAAATTCAAACTCCATCATATTCGAAATGTTGCATGTCGTTTCCGGATGAATTCCCGCATGATGATTTTGCTGTCTAGGTCACCGATTCCACCGAGGATTATTAGAATAGACAGCTAAGTGAAGAATACAAGATTAATTGAGCATCTTTGGATGAGGCGCATCGAATGATGAAAGGCAAGCCATATCCTACACACGAGTCCCCCATCTATACACTTGTAAGATGAGTGCGGAAGATTCCATGATCGCTGCGGGGTAAAGAGTTCTCTCGCGAATGGTACGATAACCAAAATAGTGAGAGGCATTCCATCGCTCACTTGAGCCCCATACACCGGAGAAGCATCTCTCATACCCCCGTCAAGAACCACCCCACATTGGGGCAGATCGGAGACAAAGCAGCATCACAAGGTGAGAAGAGAGATATGAATTCTCTTGCTTGCACTTGCATCAATCTTTGAGTGTCTTTATTGCATATGAACACTCGCGTTAATTTAAGTGCCCTAGAGTCATGAAGAGCAATTCTTTCTTTACGCACTTGTATCCATTGTACAACCCAAGTGAGCCTGTAATTTTACCCTCACATTGAGACAAAGCAGAAGTTATTGCCATAGCCTCGAGTGCCGGTTGAAGATGAAGACTCAAGAGTCTAATAACGGTGCTTCGATTAAACTTGCCTAGGCGTTCCTCCGACAACAAGAATGAAAAGCATGGCATAAAAAAGCAAAGTGTACCGGTAAAAGCAAGGTCAATGCCCATGAATGAAGAAGCTGGGATAAAAAATAGGGGCATGAAAAAAAAGTGTGCGGTAAAAGCAAGGCCAATGCCCCCAGGTCAAAAATACAGCCAAGAAAAAGTTGATGTTGTGGTCCGTAGAACCTCCATCTGACAAGGAAGATTAGTGACAAATGCCAAAATAGTCACCAACTCTCACCCTCTTACATATAAAGCCGAGTCTACGTCACGTTCCCATTGTAAAAGTCTTTTCAGACTAGGGGCACTTCAATTAACGTAAGATTTCATGTGTCTATAAGCATCGCTCGAAGAAGTACGAGCAAGACTATTCTATCTCTTTTCACAGGATTCTTGACTTGCAAACTTGAAGATGATCGTGCGGCACTTCGTTTAGGAGCCTTGACCTCGACGGTCCCATTTGATGAGCCGTTGACCAAGTCTTCATCACGATTTCAACAAAGACCTCTCACATTGGTAAAGCCGTACCATTTGCGAGAATACTCGGACCCCTGTTGACATGATGACAGTGAGATAGTGTGGTCCTTATAAATCCTGCATCAATGGTCAGGATAGCATTCTCCATGAGAATGAGTGAAAAGTCCTTTCAGACTGAAAGTCCCTCCTCTGGCATGCTCAAGACGTCTACATTCTAAATAAAGGTTGTCTTTCAAAATCTTCCCCAGTGGAACTCAGATGATGCAAAACTGACAAAATTGTCATGCATAAATCACATTTAAACTCATGAATTTACAACACATACAATCATGTGTGCATACTGTGCAAATAGCAGACATACTCTCAGAGATCAGAGATATTGCTAGGTAAGCATATCTCTATCCCCATTTGTCTTAAAGTACCTACCACTGTCCAGGTACTCTTTTCTTGACACTCGACCTATTCGAGTTGTCCCTTGAGTTGGGTGCTTGCAACTGTCTAAGTACCCCCTTGCCTTTTAGTATCCACCACTTGCTGGGTGCTCCCTCTGTTGACACTCGACCTATTTGAGTCGTTCCTTGAGTTTGGATGTTTGCAACTGTTTTAGCATCCCATTGTCTTTGAGTACCGGCTACCATTCGGATACTCCCTTTTCCTGACACTCGACCTATTCAAGATGTCCTTAGAGTATTAATGCTTGTGATTGACCAAGTATCCCTTTATTGTTGAATACCTCGCTTTGTTTAGGTATCCCCATATCGTCAAGTACCCACCGTTGTCCGGTACTTCCTTTTCATGACACTCAGCTTGCCCAAGTTGTCCCCAAATAATATAGCAGCTATTCAAGCATTCCATTGCTTTGCTTGGCACCACCGTCCAGGTATGTTTTCTAGCACTTGGGCCAGCCTGAGTGGTCCTAGATCATATCTTTAAATACTTGTGTTCATCCAAGTATTCCAGTACTTTGTACACCTATGGCTATCCAGGTGTTCCACCCCTTTTAGTGCCTGCGGCAATCCAAGTAAGCCTCATACCACATTCAAGTTTATAATACCAGGAGGTGAGAGACCTTCATGAATATCCCAGGTACGCCCTCGATATTCCCAATTGCCAGGAGGTGAGAGACCTTCACGAATATGCAGGGCATGCCCTCGATATTTCCATTTACCAGGAGGTGAGAGACCTTTACGAATATGCGGGGCACGCCCTCGATATTCCCCATTTACCAGGAGGTAAGAGACCTTCACGAATATGCGGGGCATGCCCTCGATATTCCAACTACCAGGAGGTGAGAGACCTTCGCCAATATCTAAGGTATGTTCTCAATATTTCCAATTATCAAGTACCCCTTCGATACTTGTGAATGCCCAGGTATCCCCTAAGAATTCATACTTGTGATCATCCAAGTACCCCTTCAATGCCTATGGTTAGCCAAATACCCATTTTGACGCCTGCAAATGCCCAGACACCCTTCAGGTTAGTACTTGTAAATATCCAGGTACTCTTTGATATGCTTGTGAATGACCAGGTATCTTCCAGAATTGATGCCCTGAGAAAGGTCGGCGCATCCTCCCGAGAAAGGTCGGGTTCCAACTGGTGTCTTCGACAGAAGTTAGACGCCCCACAAATCGATGCCCTGAGAAAGGTCGGTACATCCTCCCGAGAAAGATCGGGTTCCAACCAGTGTCTTTGACAAAGGTCGACACCCCCAAAAAACGGATGCTCGAGAAAGGTCGGCGCATCTCCCGAGAAAGGTCGGGTACCAACTGGTGTCCTCGATACAAATCAGGCACCCACAAACGAGATGCCCTGAGAAAGGTCGGTGCATCCCTCGTCAAGGCGACCGAAGAAAGGTTCGGGTCCTAGAAAAATCATTGATTGTTTTAACAGGCGACCGAAGAATGGTTCGGGTCCTGGAGAAGCAATTTCCTGTCACGGCGACCGAAGAAAGGTTCGGGTCCGAGACAAACCCTTGATTACTCCAACAGGCGACCGAAGAATGGTTCGGGTCCTAGAGGAGCAATCCCCAGTCAAGGTGACCGAAGAAAGGTTTGGGTCCTAGACAAATCATTGATTGTTTTAACAGGCGATCGAAGAATGGTTCGGGTCTGGAGAAGCGGTTTCTGTCACGGCGACCGAAGAATGGTTCGGGTCCGAGACAAACCACGATTACTCCCACGGGCGACCGAAGAATGGTTCGGGTCCTAGAGGAGCAGTCTCCTGTCAAGGCGACCGAAGAAAGGTTCGGGTCCTAGACAAATCATTAATTGTTTTAACAGACGACCGAAGAATGGTTCGGGTCCTGGAGAAGCAATTTCTGTCACGGCGACCAGAAGAATGGTTCGGGTCCGAGACAAACCACTTATTGCTCTAACGGGCGACCGAAGAATGGTTCGGGTCCGGAGGAGTAATCCCGATCAAGGCGACCGAAGAAAGGTTCGGGTCCTAGACAAATCATTGATTGTTTTAACGGGCGACCGAAGAATGGTTCGGGTCGGAGAAGCAATCTCCCGTCACGGCGACCGAAGAATGGTTCGGGTCCGAGACAAACCACCGATTGCTCTAACGGGCGACCGAAGAATGGTTCGGGTCGGAGAAGTAATCCCAGTCAAGGCGACCGAAGAAAGGTTCGGGTCCGAGACAAACCACCGATTGCTCCAACGGGCGACGGAAGAATGGTTCGGGTCTGGAAAAGCAATTTCCCGTCAAGACGACCGAAGAAAGGTTCGGGTCCTAGACAAATCATTGATTGTTTTAACAGGCGATCGAAGAATGGTTCGAGTCCTGGAGAAGCAATTTCCCGCCAAGGCGACCGAAGAAAGGTTCGGGTCCTAGACAAATCATTGATTGTTTTAATAGGCGACCGAAGAATGGTTCGGGTCCTGGAGAAGCAATTTCCCGTCAGGCGACCGAAGAATGGTTCGAGTCCTAGAAAAGCAATCTTCTCATATCACCAGGTAAGACGAAGCCTTGATACTTGCCAAGCTCGGGGTTTACACCCTATCTCACTCACTCCCGGTAAGTAACTACAGGTATCTTCTTATCTATCTTAGTATATGTAAAGTTATATTACTCTTTTTACATAGGGTAATAAGTTCCAAATAAAATATAATCTGCTACGCATATATGGACAAAATTTAGGCATCAGTTTGTCTTTGAATGCAACCTCTGCGAGCTCACCTTCAAAGAGGGGCAGCTGTTGACGCCTAAAATTTTAATTTAATTAATTAGGTTTTATTTTTTGTTTTTGTTTTATTCGGATGATAAATAAATGAAAAAAAAAAAACAGAAAAAACAGAAAAGAAAAGAAGTAGCCTCGCATGGGCCTTCGGCCCATTTCCGCCTTAGCCCGGCCCCCCGGGTCTTCTTCCTCCTCGCGCGGTTGCAGCGCACGCGCGGGGGGGGCGCGATGCCGGAGCGGAGAGGAGGAGCAGCAACGACGCACGTGGAGCGGGGCGGCGGCGTCGGATGGGACGCCGGTTCGGCCGGCGAAGGCCATGGCAACCGATGGTCGAGCTCCGTCGACCGGCCACCCCTCGGCCTATAAATAGGCCCCCGACGACGAGAAGGAGAGAGAGATCGAGAGAGATCGCGGAGAGAGAGATCGCGGAGAGAGATCGCGGAGAGAGAGATCGCGAGAGAGAGAGAGATCGCGGAGAGAGAGAGAGGGTGCCGGATCGAGTCGCGGCTCTTGGACACCCCACCGAGAGACTTCGGGGGCCGAGGGCTCGCGGCTTCGGATCCGAGCCCGCCGGAGGGAGAGAGAGAGAGGAGATAGATCGAAGGAAGAGAGGAGAGTCCAAGCACCCTCCGCCGTTGTCGCCGCCGTGTTGCCGTCCGCGGCAGTAACGTAGCCGCCGCCGCCACCGCATCCCCCGTCCGGCCCTCGTTGCCGCTGTCACCGCCGCGTCGCCCGTCGCCGCTGCGGCGCCTCGGTTCCCCCTCCCTCGGCGCCGCGAATCGGGAACCCTAGGGTTCCCGATTTTTCGGGTCGTGGCCCGGTCGCGGATCGGACCGGGCCACGAACCGGTAGGGTTTCCACTTTTGAGGCCAGCCGAAATCGGGTCAAAGGCGGGAGTCGGGTCGGGTGTTTGGGTCGGATTCGGGTAGGGTTCGCGGAGAGTCGGGCCGGGTAGTCGGGTCGGGCCGGGCGCCCCAAACGCCGGCTACGACGCCGTTTTAGTAGAATAAAAAAAAGAAAAGAAAAAAAGCCGAAAAATCGAGTCGGGCCCGCAACACGGGCCCGTCCGTGTTTGGGTCGCCGGCCGGGTCGGACCCAACCCGCGGATCCGACCGGGTCGGTTTTATTTTTTTTTATTATTTTAATATAAAATAATATTCTAATAAATAATAAATAATTTATTTATTAAAAAAATCAAAAATGTTTTAATTTCCAGAAAATCAGAAAATATTAAAAATGTTGAAAAATGTTTTATTTTCCAAAAAATCGAGAAAAATAAAAAATAATTTATTTTCCAAAAATATTAAAAAATATTTATAAAAAATATTTTATTTTCTAAAAAAAAAAAAAAAGCAAAAATATTTCATATTTTCCAAAAAATGCCAAAAATCCAAAAAAAACCAAAAATTCATGAAAAAGCCAAAAAATTCAGAAAAAGCCAAAAAGACTTGTATTTTCCCAAAAAAAATACCAAAAATCCCTTTTGTGTCCAAAAATTAGAAAACGACTCAAAAAATGTTTTTCCTCCCAAAAATGCATGGAAAATCCCTCGAACATCCAAAAACCTCGGGGTTTAAACAAGATTAGGTACCGAAAGGGCATTAGTGATTAACTAGTGTAATCAAGTCCCCGATCCTAATTTCTCGGTTGCGCAGAGTGAGTATTTCTCCCGATACTTCACTTGGGTTTCTAATCGACCCACCCCAAATCGATTAGTGGCGACTCCATTTTAAAAATTGATTTACGGAGGTTAAAAAAACTTGAACCATTAAGTCGTGAATTGGTGGACTTGGGAGAGTCCGGGCTTATCTAAATTCAGCCGAGCCATTAGCCTCCTTAGGCGCTCGTACCCGACTGCGGGCGCCGGAAAAAAAGAGGTTGCGACAATCATATCGTCAACGCATCCTAATTCTATTAGGGTTTTAATGGGGGTTTTCAACTCATAAAAGATCCATTGACAAATAACCTTATTGGACAGTGGCAAACTTAGGGTTCGTTCGTTTCGCAGAAAATGGCTTTCGGGAAAACGTTTTCCGGATTTTCCGACATTTGTTTCACGGAAAATGAACTAGTCAAGGAAAATGTTTTCACTTTTAAGAAGTGGAAAACGTTTTCCATAACTTCTTCCATCTTGCCTCTTTTTACCAAAATATTTTCGTTTTATTTTTATGCTTTCTTTTTCTTATTTTTTTTTTAAATCGAGTTTTTAATTTTTTTTCCTTTTCTTTTCATCTTCTTCTTTGGCGGCAAGCAGCGGCAGGCGACCGGCCACGGCGGCATCCGACGATCGGCCGCAAGTCAGCTCAAGCCTCACCCCAAGCCGGCGAGGCTCGCATAGCCCGATCCGGCGAAGCCGAGATCGGGCCTCGCCAGATCGGGCAAGGCAAAGCTCTCGCCGGCCTGGGGCAGAGCTTGCAGCTCGCCAGATCCGGCGAGCTAGGCAGGGTCAGGCCTCGCCCGAGCTCTGCTGCCAGATCCGGCGAGCTCGCGGCTCGCCAGAGCCCGGCGAAGCTCGCGGCGAGCTCGGGCGAGATCGGCCGAGCCTCGAGCTCGCTGAATCTGGCCACCGAGTCTTGGTCGGCCGTCAGGTAGCCGGACATCGTCAAGCGAAAGGAGGCGGTAGCGGCGGAAGGAGGAGGAAGGAGGCGGCGGCGGAGGAAGGAGGAGGAAGAAGGAGGAGGAAGGAGGAAGGAAAAGAAAAAGAAAGAAAAAATAAAAATAATAAAAATTTCGATTTTTTTAAATATAAATGATTAAAAATTCATACCACTCGTGGTGGCGACATAATGGTTGAGCGCGGGTTCCTTTCGGGAGAGGTCCCGAGTTTGAATTCCTGCGTCGTCTGCCTTGTAAGAAAGGAACTCACGACTTACCCGGGACAGTAAGGGTGGTGGTGACTCTACTGCTCCTCCAAAGTTTACTCCGCCGCAAAGTGGTGCACGTAGGTTCCTTGGGTACAAAAAAAAAGATTAAAAATTCATTTTTTTAAATATATAAAAAATAAAACTAATTTTTTGGTCAATTAAAAATATTAAAATTCAATTTTTGATAATTTTTCCCAAACAATTAAATTAGCTAACGAACGGTGAAAAATATTTTCCACTCAAAGTTTAGGTTTCGGCCGAACACCGGAAAAATAGTCGTTTTCTTGGAAAACGACTTCTAGAAAAAAATGTTTTCCGAAAATATGATATTTTCCGCGAAACGAATGGACCCTTAGACTTTTAGATTTAGGAAGTCCTTGGGCAAGAAAAAAAAACTTAGGGGTCAACGTACGTGAAAATGATTAGTAAAATCTTGGGCAAGAAATCAAGAAAATCAACATGAAACTTTACAAAATACAGTTCGTCATAAATAAATTTGGCACTAAATATCCTTGGGCCCGCCTCTGCCCATAGATGTTAAGATGGATCTAGGGTTTTACCTAAATGTGACCCAAATCCAATAAGTCGTTTACTAAAGTATGATTTAAGAACTTCAAATTACTTGGATAGTTTTGAATCCTCACAAAGAAAATTGGTAATAATAAACATGGTTCGTCAAACCCTAATTTCATATTTCCTGGCTACTTTTGACTAGTGTCCAACAATCAAGTATTACAAAATGGTTTTAAACATTTACAATGCTGTATAGACACATCGAAAAGCTGGAGCTATTATTACGACTATTGGAACCATTTATGCTGTTATAGAAAATAATTTGAACCAAAGGCAGCACAATAAAGATCATATTAAGAAAATTAAAATCAACAATTACTTAGGCTATGTTTATTTTATGGAAAATTAAAGATTTGAAAAAATGATTTCCTAAAAATAATAGCTTGTATCGTTTAAATAGAAAATTAATAAAAAAAATATTTTCATTATCAACAATAATTTATGTTGAATATTCTTGTGGACGATGAAAATATGTTTTTCCTTATTTATCTTGTAAATGATATATGCGATCATTTTTAGGAAAATAATTTTCAAATCACTAATTTTTCGCCAGCACATCGAATGAATAAAATGCCATCATTAACTTGAGCACGTACAATATGACAAAAAATTGGATGCCTATGTAATAAAATCGAAATTAACAACTGAGTATAGGAGTTCTGAAATAACCCTCTTGATTTTCCATAAAGCAATCCTAGAGAAGCCAATTTGCCATGTAAGCAAATTAGCTTGGGATAGCACGCTTGGTGAGGAAGGTTGCATGGACAATAGTGCCAAACGTCAAGCATGTCGTCATCTGCAAATCCAAGAGCGATGGGGGGATCACGCCGCGCCTGTGAATGGTGTTCAGTCGCTGCGCATCTCCAGAAGGGAAGCAGAATAAAAGACCAGAAGGAAAGTCTTCATCTGACTTTGCTGGTCCAAGCCCTACCCCCCCAACATGCGAAACGCATTTGGACAAGAACTGGCGTACGACCCGGGATTTAAATAACTCAAGAGAAGCTGAAGGCACTTGGCTTAGCCGGCAAGGATCGGACACTTTGTACTGATCATGCTTAGGTTTGATTCTCGCCGCTAATGGTCTCCCATTAATAAGTGAAATGCAAGTCCAGTATATGTCCTCAAAGTAAGCCAGCAACATGCCCTTACTTGAAAAGGAGTAATCTTCCTTTGGGTTAATGCCACGAAAATTTCTAAATTAATACATCTATGATAAATTTATCTAAAACTAATTTTTTTAACAACTAAAAACTCTAAATTAATATACTCACGATAAATTTTCAATAAATTTTACCATCAAATGGTTGAGTTAAATGATATGTAACAATTGATGAGTGTATCGGTTTGGAGTTTAATTTTTCATGGTATTATTCAATTTAATAGAAACTAATATTGGGTAAATTTATTACAAACGTATCAATTTTAGGTTTTTTGTAGTAAAAAAAATGAGTAAATTTGTCACATGTATACTGATTTGGGATTTTCGATAATCAAAAATTAATTTGGGGTAAATTTGTTACAGGTGTATCAATCCCTCTCTCTTTTTTTTTTTTTTTGGTGACCCAGGGAACCCCCGTGCGCCGCTTCGCGGCGGAGTAAACCCTGGAAGGGAGTAGAGTCACCACCACCCTTGCTCCCCAGGGAAGTCAGCATGACGCAGCCGGGATTCGAACATTGGACCTTTTGTGAGAGGAACAAGTGCTTGAGCCAACTGCGCCGCAGCGCTGGGTGGTTCAATCCCTCTCTCTTTCGCCTAAACTTTTTGCTAAAAAAAATAAAGTGACTCAAAAGATAATTATCATTTTTGAGGTACAAGGCATGCAAAGAGATGATAAATTGATTCAGTTTAATCAGGCTGACGAACCATCCGAATTCAATTAGGCTTTCGATGGGGTTTACAACACATGATGGGTTTATGGTCCATTGACGAATAACTTATTAGACAGTGGCAAACTTAGACTTTTAGATTTAGGGAGTCCTTGGGCAAGAAAACAAAAGACTGACATAAAAATGACTTGTACAATCTTGGGGAAGAAATCAAGAAAATCAAAGTGAAACTTCACAAAATATAGCTCGTTATAAATGAATTTGGCACTAAATACCCTTGGACCCACCTCTGCCCGTGGAGATTGAGATGGACCTGAGGTTCAACTTAGTATTCATAATAGAAAAGTTATTTTTCTTAAAAAACAAACTTCTCAAATTAATAAAGTTAAAATTATATTTTGATATAAATAATATTTGAGTTCTAATATAATAAATTCAAAATAACAAAAAAATAATAACAATTTATTTATAATTTAATCTTATTTTTATTTATATTCTCAATTTAATTTTTCTTATAATATAAATTCAATATAAAAATATAAATAAATACAAATTTTAGGTCTTTTAGTATTTTAGCTATATTAGTACAATTTATTATTTAATACAATTTTATTAGAGAATGATGGAAGGGAAAGAGAAATAAAAAGAAAAAAATTAAAAAAGAGAGGAAAGAATAATAAAAAAAAAGTGAATAAAAATGAAGTAGGCGGGATGTCGTGAGAAATTTTTACCATTTCCGTTTTTGCAACTTTTAGATTTATTTATATTGATATGTCATTTACACCAAATAATGTACATGATATGATATATATTAATTTATCACTATAATTCACCAAATAATAGATAGGATATAACAAAATCTATGAATATATCCAGTCTAATCCCAACTAAAAATTTAGACAACCAAACGTAACTTAAAATAATTTGACAATTTTCGTGATGGTGCATTTTACGACTGATTTTCTCATTTGAAATTTGAAAAATGCAAATCTTTTGGAGCAATGATAATGGCAACGAATTCAAGATGGTTGATTTTATAATTAGTGGTAACATACTGCACGTTTCAAGAGTACTATGATGAGCACCCATTAAATTGCAATTTATTTCGAAAACCATGATGCGATGTAAGTGAAAGATATCGAAACAAATTTGGAACCGGATGATTCATACCAAGTGGCTCCTACATGCAACGGTGAGAATAAATTGACAAAAAGCAAGAGTGTATTGCTCAGATGGCACAACCAGTTTAATTACTAGAGATTTTTAATTAGAATTTAATTCTCATAGACAAAGATTTTAGAGAACCAATGGGGAGATTATTCAAAAGTTCCCGCATATAAGCCATACATCCACCTCCAAAGCCGAGGATTAAAGCCACGACACCATCCATATTTACCGACTCGTAATCAAGTCTCTGCAAACTCTTGAGAGTTGACAAATTTAAAAAGGCTTTCCAATTTCCACCCACTTGGAAGAAAAAATAGGCTTAGGCTCAGCCTTAGGACATCGAAATATATTTTATTTTCCTTTTTTATGGAACTTCGTGGATAGTGATTACATTTTGTTGTTCGATTTCTCTTATCTTCTCTTAATCTTTCATGTTTATATTCATAAGCATTAGCTATGTAACTATAACTTATCAATGGCTTGATTTGCCTTCTTTG